>OY744482.1:326626629-326852424 GCA_963556165.1 Tipula helvola
TAAAAATTTTAATTACTGCGATCAATAAGCGTTCCCTGTTTTATTAAATTTTTAAAAAATAAGGCCGAAAATGCTTCAGCATTGAGTATATCAATGTCTTGATTACCTGATGCATCTGAAGGTACATTCAGCAGTTTAAAAACATTCTGCTGCTGGACAGCATTGCTCAATATTCGTTTAACCCACATTTCTCAGTTCCTTAAGTGCTACATATTTTTATTAACACATTTTGAGCGGGTGGTCTAAAAGACGCAACGATGTTGCGTAGCGGGCGTAATTTGCGAGGTAAGCAAAACATGCGCATTTGAAAATGAAGTAATAGATTTACACTAATGGTAATTAAACGTAATTGTAAAATAAAATTTTGGTAATTGGACGTATCTGTATATTTTATTCAAAAAGTTAGTATAATGTAAGCATTACAGTTAATTTTATTGGTATAGTAAAGTTTTACAACTACTCCCAAAATTTGTGATTATGGAAATAAATTGTCAATTGTGGATGTCGCGGGTTTTACCAAAATCAATAATGCCAAATTTATTTCAAATTTAATTTGAAAAATGTTTGTTCTCGTTGCGTTTTCTCATAAATGCTTTAGTTTTTGAAATATTTCAAAGGCATAAAAACCTCCAAAAATTGCCATAAGTTACTGATAACTAACCGGTAATAATTATCATTGTATTAATTACCGGTAATTTCACATCACTAACGGTACTATTTAACGCCAATACGTGCTTTATGCGACAGATACTAGAACATTGCCCCGCTTTTAACGTAGGCACATTAAAACGGGTACTAATACCCGTCCCGCTAATAGACGGCAGTCTGCGCCGCACATTATCTGTTAAGGAAAAGTTCCAGCGTACGCTCTAAAGCACTCCAGCGGATATGGCCATCTAACATAATATTCAGTTCTTTACACTAAAACTCAATAATGTGCCTTTATCTTTTGTAATAATGCACTTTTCACGTAAAACTTCCTAATTAATTCCATGAAGTTGGAGAAGGTTCGATATCTCGTATTCAGACTATAGATTTTAGCAAAACTTTTGATTCAATCAACCACTGCGAAGCGCTGGAAAGCCTACATGCTTTTGGTTTTTCAACCGACTTCGTAGTCTGATTTTACTCGTAAATTTATGATAAAGCAAAATTTCTCAACTTGGTGAATGTAAATCAAATCTGGTAAAAGCTTTATTAAGGGTCGATCAGATGTTGGCCCTTGGATTTTCCTAATATTATTTGATAGTGCCCTCAATGTTGTTGTCAAATAATCTAAAGAAAGGCATTGCCAATCCAAACTTTGTAATTTTACTACAAAATGATATCAATAGAATCAGCAATTGGTGCGGCGCCAATCAAGCCCACCTTGACATTGTTTATATTAAATTTCAGCTACGATAGAACCTATCTAAAATATATAAACAGAAACTAGAAAGTAGACAATGCAGAACCCTGCTAATATTAGTTAGCCAGGAGGTTTCAAGCCAAAAGTAAAAAATCGGTGATGCAGATTGTTTTATTAAAACCGAAAATAAAAAATTAAATCGTAATCACTCAATCGATGGTATTTAGTCGAAAATTACTATTTATGCATGGATAGCATTGAAGACTTTTGACAATATTCTTAAGTAACAAAATCTGTCTCCAGTTCCTCGTGGAAAATTGTGGAAAATTCTCAAAACGCCAAAAATATTTAAAATTGGTATAAAATCTGCCTCTGTAATGTTATGTCAATAACCATAGCAGGAAATTTGTGGAAAGATCGATTTTCCAAAAATCATTAGAAACTTTGTATACAATCAGCTTCTAGGGTGTTATATCTGGAGATCGATTGCTTCATGTGATTTGATAATAGCTATCGCACGAATATAATTATTTTCCAGTTTCTCTTGGATTTGGAGAAATTTGATTTTCCAAAAATCATTACAATTTTTTTTTTTTAAATCAGCCTTTAGAGTTTTACGTCTGGAGCTGATTGCATTGATGTGATTTGTTAATAGCTGTTCAAGTTTCTATGGAAAATCTTGGAAAATTCGACTTTCCAGAAATCAGTAGAAACTTTGTATACAGTCAGCTTCAAAAATTGTCTTTCTGGCGATGAGACTATAGAAAAAAAGAAAATCAGCCTCTAGAGTGTTATGTCTGGAGATGGATTGCATTGATATGATTTCTCAATACATATTGCAGAAAAAAAATTCAGTGCAATTTTCTGATGGGAAATATGTCTCTCTATCGAAGGCAAAAGTTCAGTTCAAATTTCATGTGGGAAATCTGGGAAATTCGATTTTCCAAAAATCATTAGAAATGTTGTATAAAATCAGCAACCAGATGTCTGGATATGAATTACACTGGTATGACTTGACAATAGATATCGCAGGAAAAAAATAGTTTAAGTATCCCTTGGGGAAATCTGCGAAAATTCGATTTTCCAAAAATCATTCTTAATTGTTATAATAAATTTAATTGTGTTCATTGAGTTATTTCTAGTCATCAGACCATACATACCGATAAATAGACTAACAGATGGGCGATCGACAGATTATCAGAAAGTCTGGTTGCAGACAAGCAGGCGGAACTATAGACTGACCAACAGATAAACCGACGGGCATGCAGACCAACTGACCTACAAATAAACTAACAAAGAGGCCTGCAGACTGTATGTAGGTCTGTCAGAACGACATAACATTGAAGCCTTAATTTGTGCTGATTCCACAATGAATATCACTTTACTTTAAAACATTTAAAAAATCTTGTATTGCCTTGCCTTTACTCTTCTATTTAATGCAATTTTTGGAAACTTTAACCGTTTTAAATTAGTCTATTAGAGATATGTCCATAATGACTATATTCTAAAGAACGGTGATATCTTAATGAATTTTCGGAAACTAGCAAATTTAACGGTAATGGTTTGAAAGCGGCATCGTACCAAGTAAGTTAACAAAACTCTCTGATATAGTATATTATATGTAGTACAATCAATCTTAAGAACGAATATAGATTAAGTTTCATCCAAATACACTCAAACAACTACAAATTAATTCATAATTAAATAACAAAATTTCCCTCTTATATTTGTGATCAAAAATTTCAATAAAATTGAGGTTTTTGATTTACATCTCAATATTTTTATCCTCAATTTAAAATGCAAAATATGTACTTCTATATTATTATGAAACTTATTTAAAAATTTTTCGTTTCATGAATGTGTGCTCTCATAGACAAGTAAAATTAAAATTGAAAAACATTTAGGGGAAACCTTATCATTCTTTTGCAGTTTTATTCTCCACAATATCAGACAAGACACAATCTAACCAAATATGTACAGCTTCGTTCTATAAATCCCAAAATATAGATTGAAAATATAAAACATTTTCATTGAGTTGGAAAATCTATTTGACATATACAATTTTTCAATTGGTTTCACTCGTTTGCAAAAAAAAAAGTACAAAACAAAAAAAAAATATCTAGAACAGAAAATATTTTTCCTCTTAATTTGCTAGTGTGCTATAATTGTAAAGTGGCAACACTATAATAAAAAAAAATGGTTATCCAAAAAACGTGCAGATAAATTTGAATATTTTCTTTCTAGATTATTAATTATCTGTCAGTGCAGACAAGAAATAGTTCGGGAATCTTTATGGAAATTCCAATGGATTTTTTCACTTTATCTGCAGGAACTCGTAGGGCATTGAAAATATTATGCTGACCGTTTATATGTTTTCAAAAAATTTATGTAAAATACACAAAAATATATTTTATTGAAACTAATAACAGAATGTTCACACTTCACTTAAATCAAATTGTGATCTGAAATAAATTAATGAAAATACATTTTTATTTAAAATATTATTTGAAAATTTTCAATATTTTTTTTGGTTTAAATTTCCATATACGAGTATACATAGTTTGTTGGAGCCATTAAAATAAAAACAATAAATAAATCAAAAAATATTCAATAATAATAGATTGATAATTAATTTTCGATATTTAATAAAATAATGTAAAAATGTTTTGTGAGCTTTCATTCCCATATTTTGTGTATATTTAAATTGGTTGACTACAATAAATAGAAACGTTTAATTTTGTATCAATAAACCACAAAAATTAATTAACAACTAACAATCATAAAAATATGGACTTATTATGGAGCTGCTGTCTGTAAATATAGAAATTCGTAACTTATTTTGGAATATTTTCATGTTTGAGGAAATAAATAGGATGAGGTAAAGTATTCAGACGTTTTAGAGACAACCAATAACTATAGAAGAGAGATTATACATACGATACCAACTAAATTTTTGTTTTTACTTAATTAAACCGGCTTAAGTATCCATGCTGTGCTTAGATTGAAATTTTATCTCTCGCAAATTAGAAAACCAATAAATTTAGCATATTTTTAAGAAGATATAGTGAAACAATTTTGGCCAATTGTTTTTGAAAACTCAGTAGTAAGCCTAAGAAAGTAATTTTAATAAGCTTTGATTTAATACGTTTGGTCAAATTTCAAATGAATGTATAGATTTTGCAAATTTATGCAACTATTCCGAGGTCCAAATTTCAGCTACAAATAAGCTTTTTTATTGGGAACAAATGCTTAACCCTTTGACTCCTGACTTTTTAAAAATAACATTTTTAAATAAGTTATGCCTGTTATTTACTAATTTGAGGTCAAGGAACTCAAAAAAGTTATAACATTGTCAGATTTTTCATTGGTCCAGAAACTTCCGGCATCATATGTTGCCAATACGAGTCAACTGTTCTATGTAAGTACATATTTGCATTTCGAACCAAAATATTTTTAATCAGAATAAAATAACCGACAACTACAGTTTTACTTACGGATGTGAAGTTATCACCAAAACAATAAAATCAACAAAACATATATGAATATACAAAATTTGTTGATTCAACAAAAAATTACATTAGTATTAGTGAAACAGTCGGTAAAAGCAATTTACAAGAAATAGCATGAAGGAATTGGATCCAACTATAACAGAATAGGGATTAATCTATGCTTTGTAAATAAAAGCTTTTCAACATTGCTTTCAGTTTGCTTTGATCTAAAATTATTAAGATTTGATTATGACGATAAAAAGTCTTTTGTGGATAATGTGAAAATTGTTGAATTGTTTTTTGAGTTATGTATTTTAGTGGTTTGCTGTACTGAAGATTGCCCAAATCACAAAGTTTTTCCCGGGATGTGACATAGGCCATTAGTTAGCTTAAGGAGTGTACTTTGATCTAACATTTGTTTTATTCGTTTGTATTTAAGCTAAGTACGTTCCTTGTTGAATAAAATCGTTGTCTTTTTATCGTTTCTGAGGTCGTTGTTGTGAATTTAAAAATACCCTTAGGTCATGTTGAGATTGCTATAAACAGTAAGGTTTGACAGGTTGGGCTATTAAATCCACGCTAACCCCTGTATGTGGACCGTAGCTCTCACACTTTAGCCTACTCTTTTAACGGAGTAGTTTCTGGCGGCCGCCGCGAAGAGGCAGTTTGAGGACTTGCTAAAGTTATGTATGCAACTAAGGCACAATAAACGAATCTTATGTTTTTTTTCTGCTACATACACAGTAGCCTGACCGCCGTCGTTCTGTAAAGTTAGTATGTCGGTTGGGTCTGTAAAGTTTGTCCGTCGATTCTGTAAAGTTAGTCGGTTGGTTCTGTAAAGTCAGTCTGTCGGTTCTGTAGCTACACTGAAGTGTGGTTATTTGTAACTAGAAGTACAAATATAGTGATCTTTAAAAGACATGGTAAGATTTGCAATTTTTTTCAAAGAAATTTATTTCCTGCTGTAAAATAGAATTGCAGGATTAACAATCAGTTGGTCAGTCGTTTGCACAGGAAACTATTTTAAGTCGTCAAATATTTCCCAATTGTTATTGGGCCTTTTAACGATTGCTGTATAATGTTTTAGCAAATTATTGTAATTGACCATAGCTTTTAACACAAAATCATCTTTGTTTAATATTAATTTATTTGCAATTTCGCAAATTTTAATTGAATAATTTATATTATTGAAAGACTGAACGTCTGCTATAGCTATACCAAAGTTGCTTATAATTTTCTCTACATGTAAATTTGATCCACAGCACATGTAAGAGATCCAAAAGATATTGATGTTTGAACATTTCGGAGCGTGTCTTCATTAATTGTAAAAATATCGAAAGGGAGGTAACAACTATGGGAGTTTCGAAGGCGAACTTCATTTTCCACAATACACTTCTGGTAAATTGATGTCGGTTGCGGTATCATTTTATTAATCAAATACGTTATTTGACATTCTGCGTCCAGTTGAGTTGTATTGTTGTTGCGTTTTACACAGTTTACATCAATATATTTGTACGTAAGTCGTAAGTTTCAGACGATATTCTTTTCGTGGATATTATCGTTGAAATAAATTTAAAAAATTCATTATCTATTCGTGCAAATTGTATTTTTAAAATTCTAAGTCGATACCTAAGCATATCATAATAAAAGTGAGAGAATCGAACCCACACTTATTAACTAATGTTATGGTTTCTAATCCATACAGTTTGGAAAATCCGTTTTTTAGCATAGGGATTTTCTCAACATCAAAGCCTTTAATATGGTTTTTGGATTTCGAATCAAGCTCAAAAACATCTCTACTCGTATATCGGTTTATAACGTTTTCCCCGAAATGTTTTGGGGACAGGTTAGTTTTTCTGCTTTTTTTGTTCCATTGCTCTTCGTTCATCATGTTATCTGGAAGAAGTTTTCGTTTCTGGCTTCTCGGTGTACTTATTAAAGGCTCTGGTATTTTGATTGATTTTAATTTTTGTTCAGATTTGTATTTTAATAAACTTACGACTCGCCCAATTTTCATTCGTTTATTATGTAAATATTGGTTTTTTACGGCATGAAACCAGTTTTCAATTATGGCGTTCGAAACATTGCCCTTCACACCATGAATATTTTTAAAAAAAATTAGCCCACAAAATTATATAAGAAAAATATTTTTTCATAATAAATTGGACAAAATCGTCACAGTAAAACTTATTTAGCTTTGACCCATGCTCTTTATCTAGTTCGCTTTTGACATCAAGATAAATAAAATTATATTTTGAGTAGAAAGGGTTCACTGTGTCTTCTGGCCAAACGTTTAAATTGGTATTTACAATTTCTTCGGGCTTCATATTTCCAGGCTCAAAATTATCTGTGTAAATTTTTCCTAGAGTCTTAATAAAAATCTCGTATGCGGATTTACTTTTTTTCGTTATTTTTGGCGAGCACATTACGTAACAAAGCTGTCAAAACAGTTCATCCACACAGTCTATTGAATTTGCACTTAAAATAGCACAGAAGAAATCCAATAATAGGTTTTTATGTTCGTGGCTTATAATGGGAAGCTTCTCTTTTATTTGGACGGTTATAATGTTCACAAAATGCGAACAACAAACAAAAATTGGAATAATATTTTTTTTCAACGTTGTCTTATTTTCTAAAAATTTAAAATTGGCTTCGATGTATTCGGAAACATTCATAGAATTGAATGTGTTTGTGATGGAATTAATGAGGGCCCAGGACCAATCAACAACAAAGTAGCGTCCTTTTAATTGAATCTTATTATTTTCCAATTCCTTCTTCACGTCAAGTAAAAATGTTGATAAAGTATAAGCGTCGTGTTGGTAAGTTATAAACTGAGCGATGAGTATAATGTTAAAATTAATCTTAATGACACAAGCGTAATACAAAATCCTTTTGTAATTATGTTGCTTATGGCAGGTTGGAATTTTAATAATACTAACGGTGGCGTCAAAATAAATCGCCTTGATTTCATTATCCTGCAAAAGCGCTATTTGGTGATCTCTAATTAATACCACTTGTAATGGTTCGGTTACAGAATAAATGTATCGGTTATTTTTAGCCTGCGTGCAACACTGGAAATAAATATCGACTAAAAAACTCAGATTTTAATTTCCGTAAAACGCTAGGAGTTGTCATGCCTTATGGGTATTGCCTTTTTTAAATAATTCTAAATCGGTTTCGGTTACTAAATCTAAATATGTATTATGCGCGCTTTTGTTTTCAGACGCAAGCTTAAGTTTTTCGCGTCGAAAACCACGATACTGCCTAAAAACCTTATCAGATGAGTGGTTAATTTCACCTTCCGGCCCCTCAGTAAACACCCGAATTTGTTTTAATTTGCTGATTTCAAATTTATATTTTTGCCCGTGAAACTTGTCCTTACATGACCCGTACACTACAACTTTTTTGTTCTTTCTGGAAAGCGCATGTACAGTTTGAATCGAAAGTACGCATGTATTTTGATTTTCCTTCAAAATGCGATGAATTAACTCCCTTATATCGGCTTTGCTCATTTGTTCAAGGTCGTCAGAAAATTTTGCGGAAAATTTAAGGGTCCAATGGAAGCTCTTGAGTTTTAAATTAACGTGCTCTGTATGATTATCTACAGGAAATTTTTCACAATTTCCATTAACAACTTGCGCCACATCACAATATAAATTATTAACTGGAAGGCTTGTTGTTGGTAAATTTGATTTTGTTTGGTCAATAAATTCGAATAAAATACCATCGGAAACGATGCCTTAAGCTAACTAATGGCCTATGTCACTTCCCGGGAAAAACTCTGTGATTTGGGCAATCTTCAGTACAGCAAACCACTAAAATGCATAACTAAAAAAAAATTCAACAATTTTCACATTCACCTAGAAAAGACTTTTTATAATTATTTAATATTTCTAAAATTGTTTTTTGCTGTATATTTTATAATTAAGTTGTTAATTTGTTTCTAATAGAAATTGTTTGGCCTACTGTATAACTATTGCACCAATACATACAAATTTTTGTTTTTTGTTGAAAACTTCCACCCGTTTTTACTTAAAGTAAGTAAACATTTTATTGATATCAGGTATATAATTACAGCTCACAATTAGTTAGTTTCATTTTATCACATTTTACTTCAGTACTTTCCATGTTCACACGGACATGCGAATATAATATATAATATAAAATAAAATAAAATTATTAAATGAAGATTAAAGGTATTGTTATGTCGATTATTTATTTGTTATGAAAATCATAAAATCAGTCGTTGTGTGTACATAAATGTACTTGGCATTTTACGCATATATTGCGCGATCGCCCCTTACATCCCGGGTTTTTGCATCTAAATGCAAAATGAGATGCTTGAAATTGGGGTAAATGGTCAATCCTATCAACACGGACATCTTTTTCTGGTCGGTGTTCCGTAGATGGTACAGTAGGTCCTTATTGTTCCAAATTCGCCTCTGAGCACCTTCTCTTTCTTTTACAGCTGTTGGACTGAAAGGCATCGATCTTAGTAAGACACCATCCTAGTTTTAATTTAAAATCTTTCAATGACAATATGTCGTGTTTTGGCAGTTTATGAAAATCACAATTTTGTTTATACTCCAAATAACTGGCACATACAGCAATATTAACAAAATGGAAAATTACTCTTAAGGTCCACTTACGAGATTTAATAAAAATTGTGTAGTAGCTCGTATATTGATCTACTAAATCAACCCCGCCCATGCAATCGTTGTATCTAGACACAATTTCAGGTTGTTTTATCTTTATGTAGGCTTTAGCATTTTTGTCCCAGCGATCTACGATACATTCGGCTCCCTTTCGGTTGACTAGGACAATATTGCCTTCACGACTTGTGATTTTATCAGATGTTCCACGTCCTTTCTTTTTCATCGTAGCATCTGTATTAAAACATGGGCTATTAAAACGGTTAACTCGAATTGTGCCTACTGCATTTATGTTATTTCAGCTCAATATCTCAAATATTTGCAAGATGCTAAAATAATTATCAAAGAACAGATTATATCCTTAGGCTCTGACGCGTTAAATCAAATGCTTGATAACTGCTGCACCAAATCCCGAATTTGTTCGATCGATCAAGTCGATCTCCACATAAGTCGTTTTTTCACATAATATAAATACCTTCAGGCCCCATTGGCATTTCATTGCATCTCTTACGAACGCTATCGATGTTTGAACGCACCTTGTAAAACTTATCCGTACATTGCTTTGGTATTTTATAATTGTCGACCAAATGTAAATTACTGCTCAACCAATAAAATCGATCTCTCGTCATAACCTTCTAAATTACTTGAAGCTCGATATGGCAGTTCCAATATTTGGCAATTTGGGGAAATCCTAATACTCTCATAGTTAAATATATCCCAAAAAGACTCTTTATCTCTTTGGGTCTTGCAAGCTTAAAGTTTGTAGAACCGTTTTGGAGTGCGTAAGTGTTTGTAAATTGTGCCATTTGTTCATACAATTCAAATGGAATGTAACGGCTGAATATTTCAAACGGCGTCTCTATTGAATCTGATGAATAAGATTCAGTTGATTTAAATTCAAATGGTGAACCATTAAATTGGCGGGCTCTCCATTTTATATCTTTTTTCTTCGTTATTGAATATTTTGCATCAATGACCTTTTGCACGACCTGTACCTCTGGATGTTTCTCCAACAACTTCTCTACCACATCTCTTGCCTTTGGCTCATCTGCTTCTTCCAAGTCCTCTAAATCAGAATTTTCTGCCATAAAAAAATAGTTTACGGGATATTTTCTGGATGCCATTGTTCTGAAAAACAAAAGTTATAAAATCTCTGTGGCCAAACATATGATATATGATATTTCACTCGGAATGGCAACAAATGTTGCCACAGAGTAATTCAGGTAAACTGAAATTATACGCAATCAACTGTTACTACGTTTGATTCGAATTATAGCTTGTATTTATATGAATAATAAAAACCATATTTTTGAAAAATTTCGTAATAAAATCACCAATATTTATACTTTAAACTAAACTTTGTTTGGACACAAACAATGTACGCGACCGGTTCAATCTGTCAAAAAAATAATAATTTGAAACACTTCACTCGGAATGGCAACAAATATTGCCACAAAGTTATTTATGTATAACTAAAAATATGTACAATTGAATGTTATTAAACTTGATTCTAATTATAGTTTATACTTATGTTGACAATAAAAATTATTGTTTTTACAAACATTGATAGTAAAAACATTAAAATGCATATTTCAAACTCACCTTGAATGGAGACAAAAAATGTGTGCGGCCGGTTCACATGTAACCTTATTTTTAACTGAGTACATTCACCCAATTGCAGTTGCCAAAACTAATTAACCCTTTCAGATAGCAGGGCAATCGGTTTAAATAATAATTTTTGAGGTTATAATATGAATAAATTAAAAAACCGGCGGTTAAAGTAAAGGCAACAAGCGTTGCCAAAATGTGTCAAAGAGTTAAAGAAAACCCAAAAAATAATTTAAAGATATAACAGCGGATGACGCTGGCAGTTTATTGAAATATTTTTTTAATACATAATCTAAACTAACCTCAAAGCAACGCGAGGTCTAAAGGCTCATTCATTTAATAAAAGGTGTTTGGATAATATCTCCTCTTTCATCGTTAAGATAATGTGTCAAAGAAGCTACAGGAACGATCGACCGTTGATGAATAATTTCCTCATTTGCTATAATTCCTTACTATAGCTAACTACGAATCAGCTATTAGACACATCTTATGTTAATAAAATAGAATCATAACGTAATTAAGTGCATCAAAATTAGAACGGGTTAGCTAAATAGACTGACGCCAAACTGAAGGCGCTCTGAACATTTCTAAGCACAAGGGTACACATTTATTTAAATCATCTTAAATATTGCTAAATTTTTAAAAATTATATGAGTTGGAGTAAAGTTCTACACAATTGGATCAATTTCACCACAAATAGACTTGGCCTTTGCCTAGCTATCCGCAAATGTGAAATCAACCAAAATTTAAACATTTTAAAATATTGCGTTCGTCACAATTGTTATGTGACCACTCGTACGAAGGGGTTATAGCATTGATCGTGTTATAAATTTAGTACAATATTATATTCTGCTATAAAACCTACTCCTAACAAAGATTAAATAATTGTGTCTAAATTGTCATTACGGCTAAGGTCAGCATAATTTTGGTATTAAATATTTTTATTACAATATAGTGTGTAATAATAATTTGCAAAAATGGCACTTTGATATTGTAAAAATAATCTAATTTAATAAATAACAAAATCTTATTGTGAGTTCTATAAATTATATATATTTGAATAAATTCAATAAATCAATTGTTTTAAATTTTAAAAACTTTTATGGTGTATTGTGAAATTGCTGTGATTGTGCCAATATTTTCCTCAAATAAATCTAATAAATTGTTGAGTGTTTTATTCGAATGGGAAAGTGGGCGATTCAATATCGTACGCGCATAACACAATTGAATTAGCTTGGCCCCATAGACTCTCAATGCAACAAAAACCATCCAAAATTCGAAAACTTCCAAATTACCAAATTTAAAATTGGTCTATTACAGTTCTTTGGAATTAGGTCCTATTTCTCAAAATGATTTATTTTTGACAAAACTATGCGAAAATGTGGACAAGATCTTGTAAACATTTCGAGGTTCGTCGACATAATTTTTAAGGAAATTTCCAAAATTACTAAATCTGTAATAGCTGTGAAATATCGTAAAGATCATTGCAATAGGATCAACGTGCCAAAAAAAAAAATTAAAAATTGGTTAAATTAAAAATAATTAGATATTTCGCGTTGTCTTAACTAAAAAAATAAGAATTGTATAGCCTTTAA
This sequence comes from Tipula helvola, assembly GCA_963556165.1. Taxonomy (NCBI): domain Eukaryota; kingdom Metazoa; phylum Arthropoda; class Insecta; order Diptera; family Tipulidae; genus Tipula; species Tipula helvola. Next base: position 326,639,321 of record OY744482.1, read on the forward strand.
ACGGCCAAAAGGCGCAAATTTCAGCTAAAATTTGGCCACTTGCTAGATTTTATGAACAGAAAATTGTAATGGGCTCTATTCCTCTTTCTGCAACAACATTCATATCAAGAATTTTTTTTACAATTTTGTTTATTCTTATATAATCCAAATCATCCCTGCATGTATTAGGGTGTTTTTCAATAAAACTTGGCATCCTTTCAAATAAAACTTCAAAACACTATGCTCTGCATTTCTAAACACAAAATCTTCTATTTGGGCATATTCTACATTCTCAGGAACGACCGCTTTCTTCAAATAAAAAATGTTATAATGGTTTTCTTCTTCATATAATTATCGAACCTTCACTGTTCTTTTGTGGCTGTGTAGTTCTTCATAGAAAAATGAATGAGCTATGAGAGTATCAAAAAACTTTATAATGCAACTAAGGATAATTGAATTGATATTTTTGTAAGCAACTATAGCTCTTTTAGTAGGTTTCAACCATTTCTTGTCGCTGAAGTTGGGTTCATGCATGTATAAACTATTCGGCAAATAAATTTTTGTGATAAAGATGTTGAAGTCACGCCACGCTTTGGATTCAAATTCTGAAAAAAGGAAATGAAATTAATTCATTTTAATATAATTTATTGAACTAACTGATTTCGAAACAAGTAAATTTTTGGGCTCCAAACAATTTTTAACATCCATCGCGCTCTGCTGACGGCACATAAGCGCTAAATGGTAAATATTGTAAGTAGTTCTTCATAATTATTGCGTTATCGACACTGTTATTATTATTATTATTATTAGTTGAGGGCCATGTGGGCGTTCAAGCCACCCCGCACTGCGACCTAAAAGATCTTTTGTGCATGGACCCTACTTAATGAGCCGTCCAGTCAATATTCAGGCTCTTAATGAACCTGACAATACTGCCGGCCGGTATATAATGCATACCATCCGGGCTCATTACTCTCCCTCCTAGATGCTGTAACCTTTTGCAGAAAATGGCTGGGCAATGGCACAGAACATGTTCCGCTGATTCCGCTTCCATGTCACAGAAGCGACATCTATCCGTCGAATTTAGGCCCATTTTCTTTAGGTGATACCTTAATGGGATGTGACCTGTGAGGAAGCCGGTAAGCAGCCTCAACTCAGGTTTCCTAAGTACAAGACATTCCTTGGCCCTGGCCGACGAAGGTGAAATAAATTCCTTCGCCTGTCGCAAACCTGGAATTCCGCGCCAGTAAGAGGACTTTTGCACATCCTCCCAGCGTTTAACTGCTGCCCTAAGGTGCCCCTTAGAGACGCCGCAGAAGGGCTCTGGTCCAATTAATGGAAAGGCAGATCCCTCGCGGGCGAGGACATCAGCTGCCTCGTTTCCCACAATTCCAGTGTGACCTGGCACCCAAACAAGTGTTACCTTATTTGAGCTAGCCAGCAATTTAATAACCTTCAGACAATCCCATACCAGCCTTGACTCAATGGTAAAAGACCTAAGAGCCTTTAAGGCCGATTGGCTGTCTGATACGATATAAAACTTTGCGTCGTTTAGGCCTTTAGATATGCCTATCCTAGCACAAAGTTCTATAGCATGCACTTCTGCTTGAAAGACGGTTGCATTGGTACCCAAGGACTTCGAGAGTGATACTCCACTCCCATGTATTCCTACCCCCGCCCCATCTTCCGTTTTTGATCCATCTGTAAACCACACCAATGACCCTCGCTCAAAGGATGGTCCCCCGGTACTCCACTCCTCCCGGTCAGGTAATCTAACACAAAAGGGTTTGTGGAAATCCAGTTTGGCTGGCATACAGTCGGAAGGCATTCCTATAGTGGGATCTGTCTGAAACTCCTTAAGGATCTCCAGATGGCCCACCATATTGCCTGGTTTGATGTTACCCTCCGCCTGCATCTTAAGGGCCATAGTAGCAGCCTCCTTTTTTATATGCAGATGCAATGGAGTTAGTCCTAGGAGTGTCTCCATTGCTGCGGTCGGACATGTTTTCATTGAGCCCGTAACCCCAATGCAGGCCATACGCTGAACCTTATTTAATAAAGTTTGCGCTGTCCTTTGTTGAGTTTTAGGCCACCACACTAGCGATGCGTAAGTGATCATAGGCCTACTAATTGTTAGAAATGACCAGTAGATCATTTTTGGTTGTAGTCCCCAAGTACGTCCATAGAGTCTCTGACAGGCCCAAAAAGCCTTTGTGGCTCTATTTTGAATTTTTTGTATATGTTGTTCCCAGTTCAGTTTATGATCCAGGATAACCCCTAGATATTTAACCTCTTTGGAAAAGGCAACAATAGTACCGTTTAACGAGGGAGCTACAAGCGAGAGCTTTCTCCTCCTCGTAAAAGGGACAATGACAGTTTTGTTTGGATTGACACTAAGTCCTTCCTTGTCACACCACTGCCATATCAAGTTGAGTGCATTTTGCATGAGATCAGAGATGATCTCATCAAACCTGCCTCTAATCACGATAGCCACGTCATCCGCATAGCCCTGGACATCAAACCCATGGCTATTCAGGAGGACCAGTAGTCTATCAATAACCAATGACCATAAAAGAGGAGACAGTACACCTCCTTGGGGACAGCCCTTTACGGCCCTGATGGTTACTGACTCGCCACCTAATGTGGCTGTAATATCGCGATATTTCAGCATGGAGCGGATCCACCTAGTTGTAGACGGCGGAACCCCCTTTTCCATGGCTGCCCTCTCTATTGAACCATAGGAGGTATTGTCAAATGCCCCCTCAATGTCCACAAAGGCACACAGGGCAATTTCCTTAAAAGCCACCGCTCTTTCAATCTTCGTGACTAGACCACTAAGAGCCATCACAGTTGATTTGCCAGCTTGATAAGCAAACTGGTTCCGATGCAGTGGGTTATTTACAAGGATTTCATTTCTTATTTGATTATCCAGGATTTTTTCCATCGTCTTCAATAGAAACGATGTCAGGCTAATTGGCCGATAAGCCTTGGGCTGGGTGTCCAGACGACCCCCTCCCTTTGGTATAAAGACCACATTTACTTTCCTCCATAGTTTCGGAATATAGTTAAAAGCATAACTTGCCCGAAACAACTGGACCAAGCTGGGGAGTATTTCCTCAATACCTTTTTGAAGTAAAGCCGGAAAGATACCATCCCCTCCAGCAGATTTGAACGGTTTGAAAGAGCCAATAGCCCATATCACCTTGCTGGGTGTGAACATTTTTCCAGAGAGGCTCCAGATCCTACTGTGGGGTGAATAGTCTACCTCACTTGAAGGGTCATGCGGGTCCTCCTGGGTACCTACCACTATTGAGTCCGGAAAGTGGGTACCTAATAGTAACTCCAGGGTTTCCTTCCGGTTTTCAGTGAACATCCCGTTTTGCTTCTGAAGAAGCCCCAAACCATTTGAGTGATCCCTAGCAAGGACTTTCTGGAGACGAGCTGCAGAGGGTAATTCAATGATTCCCTCACAGAAGTTTCTCCAGGTAGCCCTTTTGGATCTTCTTAATTCCAGATTATATTCCGTTAAGGCCATCCTATACTCGCCCCATTCCCCGGTGCGTTTAGCCTTATTGAATAACCTTCTAGATTTTTTCCTCAGCTTACTCAGCGCCCCGTTCCACCAAGGGACCAACTTAATGGACTCTCTTCGCTTAACTGGGCAGCTGTTTTCGTAAGCCGAGTGTATAGAATTATGCAGCTGGTTTGAACAGAATTCCAAGCCCTCTGGAGACTTTATGTTCCCCATTACCGAGGGCATTTCTGATTCGAGTGAAACTCTATAGGAGTCCCAATCGGTCAGTTTTGGAATTCTTATCTCCTGCCGCTGCATGGCCTCGGCCGCCAAATCGAATCTGATGTGCAAGTGATCCGATAAGGAGGCCTCTTCAGACACATGCCAATTTTTAACAAAATGACTAAAATGCGGACTAGCGAGGGTCAAATCTAGGACCTCCTGCCTAATCGCATTTATGAAAGTAGGTTTCCTTCCCCTATTGACAATATCTACATTGTTAGTAATTATATATTCAAAAAGGTACTCACCCCTATTATTGATGTTCGTGCTGCCCCACACCGTGTGGTGCGCATTTGCATCGCATCCTATTAGGTAAGCCAGCCCATTGCGCTGGCAATGAGCTATGAGCCGCCTAACTTCGAGAGGAGGTATCATTTCCGAGTCTCCAGGAAAGTAGGCGGAGGCCATTATAGCCTCCTGTTTCCCTCTTTCACCCAGAACCTCCACCATTACCGCCACTAAGTCCCTGGAGATGAACTCTGAAATGGGAATAAAATTAATTTGCGAGCTGGCCAAAATGGCCGCCCTTGGACTCTCAGTTCCGTTACAATAAATCAACTTACCCATTTGTTTTGGTATACCTTTAATTTGGTTACCTATTACCCATGGCTCCTGTATTAGAGCCATGCCAATTTTCTGGCAGATAAACCTACGACAAAGTAGGCAGGTTATGTGTGCCATCACTGCAGCGTCGTCTGCTGAAGGCCTGGATTAGCCTCCTTGCTCGCACTGCCATTGCCAGATGGCGAATCCGTGTCCTCCATCTTACTGCTGCTGTCCACAGCTGACTGAGAGCCACCAGGCTTCACCAGTGGTTTGCGCGAGGTGACCCCTCGCGGGGCCATTCTCCGTACAACCGCTGACGCCTTCCTCTCTCTTTCTCTCCTTCTCCTCGCCTGTCTCCTGGAAAGGGCCGCCACACCAGTGGTTTTAACCACAGGTGCGGCCCCGATAGCCGCCACAGGTGCGGCCACGATCGCCTTCACAGGTGCAGCCACGATATCCTCCACAGGCTTGACCACTTGGGGCCCGCCCCTGGAACCTGACTTTCCACCACCCTGGCCCCCCTTGGGGTGCAGTTGGACAATCCCAAACTTAAAATTGACTTTGAAATCAATTTGTTTGAGCTTCTCAACCGATGAGTGGTCCATGGAGAACGTGCAAAAAGCTGAAGTGCCTTTCGCCTCTCTCCTGACCACTCTCCAGTTGATCGCCTGCATGCCCTCGTTTTGGCTTCTGATAAAACCCAGAAGCTTATCCGTGGGCAGTTCGGCACTGTTTGGGAAGGTACCAAACACGATTCTAGCTCGAGGCAGATTTCCCGCCTCGGCTACAATCAGCTCTGCACCATCCCATGGCTTAATAGTGCCTATGGTCTCCCTGAGCCACTGTACAGTGGCCCGGTTGGCACAGGTCACTACCAGCCAACCAAGCCGAAGCTGACTGCCAAGGAACTTGGGTTTAAGCTCCTTGGCCTCCTGCTCCAGCACCTTATCCAAGATTCCCTCCTGGACAGCTTTAAGCTGCTCTCCAGTGAGGGCAACCTCAGGAAAGCCAGAGGGTAAGATCCCAATGATCTCTGATTCCGCAGCCTGCCTGAAGGTAACTCCAGACCGGACCGCAGAACCCGAGGCCACCAGGACATGTTCTTCCCCCCTGGCCTTTTTTTTGTGCCGGTGAAGTCTCGTCATCCGAGCGGTCCCTCTTTGGCGGTTGGGCCGTCGTAGGATCGCAAGTCTCCTTCCGTGGCCGCACCGCCAGAAGCCTTGTTTCACTACCGGGCGCTTTGCCCTCAGCTAGAAGCTTCTTGTACCGCTTTTTCGCAGCCCCACTCATTTTCACATGAGGAGCCGCAGCAGGTTTGTTGAAGTCAACCTCATCCTTCCGACACTCCCCGACGTCCGTACTTTCCCCTGTTTTCACAGAGGAGATCCCCCCACTTACGGGGGCCTGTTCCTCATCTCCTGAGGTTTCCATATCGGAATTGAGAAGTAAGTTCTCAAACTCCGAACGGATTTCCCCATCCGATGTGCCACCCATTGGGGCTTCCACAGCGGAAAGAGGACCTGAGCCCTCGAAAGCCACCGCAGAATCCTCGCTGGTTCGTGACGCTTTAGGAGCGTTACCATCCTTATCATTATTTTTTATTTTTTTAGGCATTTTATTCCCACGAGTAGTTGGGAAATGAAGGTCACCTGTGGGACACCCAGCTACCACAGGAAGGCTAAATAAAACTGGAGGGCGCCTGGTATCCAGAGTCCGCATATTTGGGACTGATTAACCTATCAGTCATTCATCCATCGGCATATGCTGTTCCACCTTAGATTAGGGTTTTTTGTTAAGGTTTTCTCCTTTAGCGCCGTACTTTGGCATGAGTCAACTAGAACAAAACTGTAATAGACGACATCAGTTACCGACGATTGCCACGTGGAGGCAGTACGTACACCTGCGAATTGTGGCAAGGTTACCCCTACCACAATCGTACTCATCCCGCCAGCTGCCTGAAACCTGACCAGAACAGCTCACGTGAAGAGCACCCTACTGAAGGTTACGGAGCTGATCTAATCAGCTGATCCCCCCACCAGCAGACGCCAAATCGTCAGACACTGTTAGCCTATTCTATATTGTCCAGCGAGAAATGCAACGTGTGTAAGTCCATTTTTTTCCAATTTTCCGTTTTTCATATCAAACGAAGGAGGAGGAAATTGTGAATGTCGTGAGTGCCGTTTTTAACCTTTACTTCGTGCAATACTAAAAGTCACACTAACCGTGTAGTGGGGTTAGATTGACTCCATTTTTTCCATAGGATTTGTATGAAACAAACTAACAAAAGAAAAAAACAAAAAACAGAAAACAAAAAAGAAAACAATACATCAATAACCGTTTATGTTCATACAGCACTTTGCTTTTGTTGCGTAATATTGGGCCCGATTTAATGTAAATCCTCTATAAATCTTTTCTTCTAATCTTCTATTATTGCTATGAAAATTAATTTTTTATTGAAAACTGATTTCTAAATAAAAAAAAACAATGTGTGTAGCCCGTACGCGCCACAGAAGTGAAACTTTTTAAACTTAAATTTGTAATTACTATAATTTATCGTTCAATGGTCCGGCTGGCATATACAGTAAAATGTGTAGCTTTTCCGCAGCAAGAACTGAAGAAATAGTCAATGGATCCTTATAGTGTTATAGGAGTATTATACAAAGTCAGAGTAGATACATCCAAATTAGATAATTGCACATTCTACATTATCGAGTTATTTTTCTCTGATCTCTGTTACTCCATGATCTGGTAAAACAGGATTATCACAACTATCACAACTTCTCTATTTAGTGTAAATTTACAATTAATTATTTAATAATCGCCTACATCTAAATAATTTTTTTTTCCGCTGGCGCTACATCCCATAGAGGGATTTGGCCGCTTAATTTTTGAAGTTTCGTAATCATTTTTGTTAATGGATATTGAATGATTAATTCAATGATCGTACCCTTAACCAGCCGTGATTTTTTCATCACCCGCCGGGAATCGAACCCGGGACCTCCGGAGCGTAAAGCAAGTATACTAACCACTGTGCCACCGGGGCGGCGACATCTAAATAATACAAAAACATTAAATTTGAGATATTTGTGTACAAGCAAATTATTTACAAACACAATTTTTATACTTGTTTTATATAATTTGCTTGTAAATTGCAACCAATACCTCTATAAATCTAGGAGGCATTGATTCGACTGTTCGTAGATGTTGTTTTGTATTGCTTGCAAATTCATTCAAATTCGTTTCAATATTCTTTTGCATTTTTCGAATCATACCCTGCCTAAAAAAATTTCACTTCAAAAATAAAAGAAATACTGTCGCTTTTTTCGTTTCATATCGCTTCTTAATTTTTTGCTTGTAATTTTTGTTTTGTTTCATCGATTTTAAAAATCACTCCGGTACTAAAGAAGTTTCACTTCAAAATAACAGTTTGACAGCTGAGAGTTAAGGGTTAGTTAAAATGGAGCGTTACACGATACAACAACGTGTTTTCATTATTGAACAATATCTCAACAATAATGAAAGTTTGGCGGCCACAGTTCGAAAATTTCATACAAAATATGGTCGGAATAATATTTTAACTTCGTCAATTGTGAAGAGATTAATTGAAAAATTCAGGGAGACTGGATCAGTTGGAGACGCTAAACAAACCTGTTGTCCAAAAACAAGCCGTTCAAATGTCAATATCGAAACAGTGCGTGAGAATGTTGGTGAAAATCCCAAAACATCAATTCGGCGTCTTGGACAAGAATTGTAAATTTCAAGAAAGTAAATTCCATTCTCTACAGCGTATACTCACGAAAGATCTGTGTCTACATGCTTTCAAAATTTAATTATCACAACAACTGAAGCCAAATGACCATGCACAGCGAAGAGAGTTCGTTGAATGTATTATTGAACATCAACAAGTGGGTGTTTATTTGACCATTAGATTTCTTTTTATGGGGTTCTTCGAAGTCAATGGTCTATGTCAACAAGCCCTCAACCACCCGTGCATTACAGGAGGAAATTAAATGCTGCATCAACGAAATTCAGCCACATTTATGCAGAATTGTCATGGAAAATTTCGACAAAGAGTGCGTCTGTGCCAGTAAAGCCCTGGCATTTGCCCAATGTGTAATTCCATAAATAACCCTAGCCTACATACTTTATGATTCAATATAAAAATAACAATCTAATGACTAAAAACCATATTTATCAAGCATACATTTTATCGATAATAATAAGTTTTCCAAAGCAGATTACCCAGAAACTTGTGAATGGGGAAAGTATGGTCAAAAATATTAAATACAACTAAATTTGGCCGTAACGATCGAATTTGTTTTGGTCATTTTGAGAACAAATTCATGAATATGAGGGGAACGTGCAAAAGATTATGCCTAAATGCCATTCCGACCATCTTCGCTTCTTCGTCGAATGTATCGCGAGATCCTTTAGTTGAAAATATATAGCTAGATTTGCTTAAAAAAGTGAAGGTATTGTTTTCAATATTTTTTTAATGATTGCTTCCTTATGCTTATAGAACATTTTCTTTATAGCCTTTAAAAAAGTAACACTTAAAAGATAACTTAAGACATCAACGTCTGAGGACGTTACCCAAAAAAAAATATTCGACGTAAAATCAAATTGAATGTTTTAGGAATATCGTATCGCCAGCTAACGGAAAGACATTATCGCTTAGAACAAACTATTTTTCGCCGCAGTTTCAAAATATATGGTTTAGAGGCACTTTTAGAAGATCTTAAAAGTCAAACCTTGCTACTCTAGGAGAGCACTTGGTTAACTTTAACTAACGAACAGTTGGTTGTGTAAATTAAGGAAATGATCTAGAAAGTGAAGAAGTAGCTACTCAGATTCTGGTGTTTATGGTTGTAGGGACCATAACAAGAGATGAAAAATACCAATAGGATATGTTCCTATTGCTTCTTTAAATAGCGAGAACAAAAGTAATTTATTGTCGTTCTGTTTTCATAATCTTACGCCACAGGCATATTGCCCGATCCATGTCACATGCTAAAATTAATTCATAATACACTTATGCTGAAAAACGTCCTATATTAGATGACAACGGCGAAGAGATATCGTGGCATTATTTAGAATTATCTGAAGATTATAAGAAAATTAATGTTCGACTTTCTACTCAAACGTTAAGTACTTCTATTGCGGATGCTCTCGAGTTTTGTAGAAATCAGCTAATTAATTATCAGCCTGTTGTTATGTTACTCGGGAAAGCTGGCTTTGTTGGTTGATTCTAATTTTAAAAAGTGTTAATTTTATAACTTCTTAAATTCGTACCATTCTTCAAACTAAATCAAGACCACCTTGAACTTTTCGCTTAGTATTAGGGCCCACTTATGCTCTAATAATAATCTCACAGTGTGAAAATTTACTGCAGCTTACAAAACGCTCTTAGTTCGTACAAAAATTGCACAGACGACGAAACTGTCTTTCTTATCTGAAAATTCCGAATCATTTCAAAATCCAGAGCTTTCGGAATTTGTTGAGAGCATTGTACAATATATGGCTGAATTCATAGTTTTCAGGTTAAACAAAACACTTCATGCTCTGAGTGCATTAATTATCTCGAAGGCAATAGTTCGGTTAGTTCACAAATTTGTAGCACAATGTATTTTGAATATTTTGAAATTTTTTTGGTTTTTCCCTGATATTGCAGGTAACATTTTTTTCAATAAATTTGGTCATAGCCAAATGTATTTAAAATGAAACAATTAGCCAATTCCTTTCAAAAGTTTTGTAATTTTAGCCAAAAAACACTTCAATTTGTAATAAAATATGTTTGACCAATTCTTTTTCCCAGCACTGTATTATTCACCATTACTATGCTAAAGCTCGAGCCATTAGGATTTGTCTCCCTAAAAATATAAAATAATTACATTCAACTTTTTTTGTATCCCCCAATTAAATTTGAAAGCCCATATATATTTTTTTCACAAGTTGATAAATTTCACATTCACATTATTACAAATGTTTTCATTCCCTCCCTCGAATTTATAAACTTTGTCATATAATTTTCTATATTATTTGTGTGGGCTTGTATACGGATATCCAATCGTGTCAATCACCTAAACCCAAATTAGTTCAATTAATCGATAATGGTGAGACTTGAAGTTTGAAAAAGGAAAACAAAAAAACGTTGTCAAGAAAAGCATGAAAACGAAAATCGTAAAAAATAATGAGCTTAATAAAAAATAATAATTTTCGTTTTATTTATTTTTCCAATACATTTTTTGATTATTTATTTGTGTTTATAAACGTACTGTATATATAGGTATTGCTTTAATATGACAAAAATCCCTCACACACTCTACATAATTACAATCATTAAACGTTTCAATAATTTTTTATCATTAATAATTTTCGGTAAGCTTTTCAAAAATTACAATGTATCCCCAAAATACAACAATAACGTGATATAACAAGTTTCGTTTATAGCTATCGCTTAAAATCGGGCTTATTAAAATCTAAAAATGTTATCGCAAATTATGATAAATAAAAAAAATGAGAACAATAGTAACCGCAGCAACTTTATGAGACTATCAAAATCCAAAATGTTAAGCTTTTATGGTTAAAGTATACACAAAAATAAAAATCCAAAATACAACAGCAATAAATGTATTACTTGTGTCACGCACTACTAAAAAACAATTAGTAATGGTAAAAAAATGCTAAACTATTATAAATTATTTTAGCCATTCGTGTAGCATTTCATAATCGCTGTTGTTGTTGTTGTTGTAAAGCTTTTAATAAATTAATTTGATGGTCAAAAGATTTGCTATTTTTTCATGTCCAAAGTAAACATAGAAAAATTAAATTTTACTACCCAAAAAAAAACTAATTGAATAATTTAAGTTAATTAGGAAATTATTAAGATTGTACAAGTCGTTTTGTTTGTTTGTTTTTTGAGGTAATTGAGTACATATACATATATACGTACAAAGAAAATGGGCAAAAGTAATAACGTAAATTGTTTTTGGTTTAAATGGAAGTTATCATTTAGATGGGGTATGACACGGTATTATTTGTTAAACTATGTAATAGGATGGTATAATAATCAAATATAAAGTTTTATTCAATTTTGTTTAATCGCAGGTTTTTGGCCACGCGCTTAATGACTCATTGCGTTTAATTGTCGTTACACTTGATAAAACCAAGGTATAATTAGGGTTATGGAAATTAAAATTACTAGTTACACCGCTTTAATAAAATCCTTGAACCGAGTTGACTAAGTAAATAGAAATGGTGATATATGTAGTTTTAACGGGAATTATTGAGCACATCGCTAATAAGTAGTTTAAATCTGATTAAGGTTAACCATAAGTATGAGCTGTGATAATTAAAAGCAATAAGATTCAAACCACAACAAAAATTGCAACAACAAAATTTGGTGTTTAAATTCTACTATAAGTCGAAGTATAAGTTATTAAAGCCCATACACATTAAAGCCCAGTTTGCAAAAAAACGGAATATTTTCAGTAAAAACCACAATTTTTTGGTTTGCTTAATTTTGTATGAATGACACGGAATTGCGATTTATAATGTGTTAGTTATTGTATATTAGCAAAGCAATAGTGGAAAAAATGAAGTTGCTTTAGAAACGAGCAACAACCAAAACATATGGAAAATAACGGTTTTTCTAAGGCAAATTTACAAATGAGAACGTTATAAGTACTTAATTATAACCTGTGAGATATTTTCATAAATGTTTGAATTTTAACACATACGAACATTAAAATAAGTATGTTGTTATCGTGTTTATTGATTACACGGGTACTAAATATTATTATTAAATCGGCCGGGTTCCGGGTATTAAAACTCACAAGATAACCAAAAATTTAATTTATTTTTTACTTCGCTTCCATTGACAATTTTCTTAAAACTATTATTCTCAGTACATTTTCCTTCTTAAGTTAAATAGACTATAAAAATGAGAGAATGAGATACATATTTGTTATATTTTCGATGTTAATAGATATAAGCAGGGCCAATCAGAGGGTGGGACAGCCGGGCCATACGGCACGGGCCCCCGATTTTAAGGGGCCCCCGAATTTTTTGTTACTATAGATTTCTCATTTGCGCTTGATCTTCGATAGTATTTTGTCTTTATAACAAGAACAAGATGTGTGACAATTTAAAATTTGACATTGAAGAGCGCTTTATTTGCTTCAATTCATTCTCTGGAAAAACCGGAGAAGAAATTGCTGCCAGAATTCTTGAAATTTTGTCGGATATGGAATTAAATTTTAATATATGTATTGCCCGAGCATATGATAATGGTGCAAATATGGCTGGCAAGCTAAACGGTGTGCAAGCCATTCTTACGAATATGCTGTCATATGCTGAATCTGATCCCATCGCTTGAGTCGATTGATATTGATTGTTGTCAAGTCTGGCTCGTGAATTGGCCTGAGTGGACCCCCAATCAAAAAATGCGCCGGAGTTAATGGCTGCGGATCGTTAGGGTCATCGGAGAGAACACTTAGAGGTCGACTGTTCAGACAACCTTCTATACGAGCCTTAAAGTTGAAAGCTCCTCAAATGATAGAGGATGCTCGTTTGCCACGCGTCGCAAGTGATGTTTTCCGGCCTTTACCCCAGCCTCCCATATACCTCCATGGTGTGGAGATGATTTATGTTCATCGCTGAAAGCTTCAATGGCCGCTCGGTTGCTATCATTTTTGAAGAAAATCTCCAGCGATTTCAAATGATTGCGAGCACCAACGAAGTTGGTGCCATTATCACTATGTATGGATATTGGCCTTCCCCTTCTGGCAATAAATCGATGTAAAGCTGCAAGGAATCCATTCGTAGTTAGATCGCTGATGACTTCAAGATGGATTGCCTTTGTGCTGAAACAGACGAATACCCCGATGTAGGATTTCAACGTGCTTTTTGATACCAGCGATTGTAAAAACGGCCCACATTAATCTATTCCGATTACCGTGAATGCTTTGTGAGGCGTCACTCGGTCCACCGGTAAAACACCCATAAGTTGTTGAGTGGGCGTTGGATTTTGTCGAATGCAAGTGACACATTTCGATATGGCTCGTTTTGCTGCTAATTTACCCTTAATGGTCCAAAATGTTTGTCACGTGTGATATAATAATGTTTGCGCTCCACAATGTAAACCAATGGACGTGATAGTGTCTGAACAGGACATCAGTAAAGTGATGTGCATGCGGCAGCAATATTTGATGACATTGTTCATATGGAAGGTCACTCTTACTTATGCGACCGCCGACGCGTATAATTCCAAAACTGTCCAAGAATGGTGTGAGAGCCTTCAAACTACTTGATCGCGAAACCTGTCTCTTAAATTGCAAAGCTCTCCTCTCCTCACCAAATGCATCAGTTTGAACTGCATGAACGAGCATGAACAAAGCTGTATGTAGTTCCTTCGTTGAACGCTGAAATTTGTTGTTTGTTAGGTAATTTATTGTTGCGAATTTTAATCATTTGATTGATGAATCTGACGCAATATCTGAGGGTTCTCAGTAGTTTTGTGTATGAGCTGTGACGGATTATGAGGCACCCAATGGCGTTGTAATTGGATTGCGTTGCAAGTACAATCGGATGGTCCTTCCGTTCAATTACTTCGACTTCAGACAAATTCAATACGTATTGCTTATAGTCGATAGATGTCCTCAAAAAGCTTGGTCCATGCCACCAGTTATTGTCGAATGCCATGCTCTTGAGAGGACAGCCACGTCAAACGAGATCTGCAATATTTTCCTGGCTATTGACATGATACCAATTTATTCCATTCGTGAGCTCCTGTATCTCGGATACACGCGACGCAACAAATTCTTTCAACTGATATGCGGGTGTCCTAATCCATGCCAGGACTATAGTTGAGTCTGACCATAAGCATATTTTATCAAACTGAATGCCTAAAACATTACTGATTTTATTGTAGAGTCGCGAAAGTAAGAGCGCTCCGCATAATTCAAGCCGGGGAATGGTCTGATGCTTTAGAGGCGCAACCCGACTCTTGGCACATAATAACCTTGTTGTAAAAGTCCCATCGTGATTAATGGCTCGAATGTAAATGCAGGCCCCATACGCGGCTTGACTAGCGTCCGCGAAACAATGAAGCTCTAGAGCTTGCGGTTGTTTGGCGATGATACATCTATCAATGCTAACTGACTGAATCGAACAAAAATCCTCCAAAAATTCATGAAATTGATTTATCAACTCTGGCGGCAGTGTTTGATCCCAGGAAACCTGTTGAAGCCAAAACTTTTGCAAAAATATCTTGGCTCTGATGACTACTGGTGATGCGAGACCCAACGGGTCGAGTATGCTGGCCACGATGGAGAGTATCTCACGTTTTGTCGTGGGCTTCCTGTCGCAAAAGTCGTGGAATGAGAATATATGCCTATCGTTTGATGGATCCCACTTAAGTCCCAAAGCCTGAATAATTGTATTAGGGCTTAATTGATCCAGATCAGATTCAATCTCCCTGTCATCTGCAAGAATAGTACTCAAAAATCGTGACGAGTTCGATACAAACTTCTTTAATCTCATTCCTCCCTTGGATAGCAGCTCGCATAACTGGTTCTTTACGTTGATAAGACACTCGATGTCATCATCTCCTGTCATGACGTCATCGACATAAAAATCACGCAATGCTCTTCTGCCTAACGGAAATTGGTCACCTTCATCAATGCCGATTTGCGTGAGAACGGCCGTTGCGAGATACGCAGCCGGTTTAACACCATAAGTAACGGTAGCGAGTTCATAAGCTGCAATCGGTTCGTTTGGAGACTCTCTATACAATATTCTCTGAAATCGTCGATGTTCAGGAGCAACTTCCACTTGCCTATACATCTTCTCGATATCACCCGAGAAGACGTATTTTGGAATTCGAAATCGCAGAACAATGTTGAGTAAATCATCCTGGGTCTTTGGCCCGTCAAGCAAAGTATCATTCAGAGAGAGACCCGACGTAGTCTTGGCCGACGCGTCAAAGACTACTCGTAACTTCGTAGTTGTGCTTCCCGGTTTAACAATACAGTGGTGCGGTAAGTAGTATGCAAATGAACTGTCGGTTTGAACTCTACACATGTGGCCCAACCAAATATACTCTTGAATGAATTTTGCATACTCATGTTTCACCTCTTCATTTCGTTGTAATTTTCTCTCGATTGACAGAAAGCGGTTTAGCGCGATGTTCTTCGATTCACCAAGTGCTTGAACGATGTTGCGAAATGGTAAATTTACAACGTACCTTCCAGTACAATTGCGTGTATGTGTGTTAATGAAATTATCTTGACACTCAGCTTGCTCCTCGGATAAATGTGTTTTCGTATCAAGGCCCCATAATTTCGACACCAAATTATGAAGATCATCGTCTGCAGTGTGTGATGACATAAGCGCGAAATTCGTGCTTCCTGCTGATTCTTGATCGATTTTGCCAGCAATGATGTAACCAAATTCGGTTGCATGCAGTGGTGGTAAATTTTCTGAAATTTTGATGCGCTGTTGTCTGAGAAGATCGAAGAAGTATTGAGCTCCAATCAACACGTCAATCGGTGATGGCAAATTAAATGATGGATCGGCTAGTTAAACATCATTTGGTATTTCGATACCTTCAACATTTATGCGATGGCTTGGCAATCGATCCGTAATTTTTGATACCACCAAAAATTCTATATTCAGACTATAATTGTTAATGCGAGATTTGATTATAGTTTTTACTTTGTGCTTGGTTTTTACGGAGATTGTGTCAATACCAGATACGTTGTGTTGGTGTTGCTCTTTAACAAGTCCTAGTTTCTGCGAAAGCTGGTCGGTTATGAAATTGTTTTCCGATGCCGAATCGAGAAGCACACGACATAAGTAAACCTGATTATCCGCACCGGTTATGTGAATTTGAGCTGTTGATAACAATACGGTTTTATCAACTGAAGCAATGTGAAATATACTGCTCGTTGAATTGCTTGGCTGTGTTTGAGCCGCGCCACGTGTCGCGGTGCTAACTGCCGGTTGTGGTGCTGACTGTACAACCTCATTCGTGAATGCTGACGGCTTTGACTGCTTTTGGTATAACTTGTGCAGTGTTGTGTTGTGAGGTTTTTGGCATATCTTACACTTCATTGATCGACAATCTTTGGCGATGTGCCCTTTGCGCAAACAATTCAAACATAAACGAAGCTGAATTTTTGTGAATCTGTCACTGTTAGATAGTGCGAGATAGTCCGGACACGTCGAGGAAAAATGATCATTCTTATTGCATACGTTGCATTGTATTTTGGCGCTGGTCGCCATGTTGGTAACAAAACTCCTACTTAATCCTTTTGCTACATTAGCTTTCGGTTTTTCTTTGATAACTGTACTTTCAACAACAGCTGTTTTCGCAGCAATTGTCTCCAATATTCGACATCTCGAATTGAGGAAAGTCTTCATTTCCTCCCATGTTGGCAATTCCCCACTAATCTTTTCGCTCTCCCACAACTCTCGAGTATCATTATCTAATCGGGGCAGAATCATTCCAATGACCAGCAAATCCCAGATTTGCGTGGGAATATCGAGCGCATTTACGGAGAGAATGTGGTTGTTGCATTCATCTACGACTGCTTGGAGCTCCTTGCCGGACCTGACTTTATTTGCATTCGAAATTTTCAATAAAGCTTCTATGTGATATGCGACGATATGCCGCTTGTTTCCGTATTGCTTGCATAGCGCTTCCCAAGCAAGCTCATAGCCCGCTTCCGAAAACGCAATATTTTTGATTAAATCAAATGCCTCGCCTAGTAAATAACCTCGAAGATGAACATATTTTTCAATATTCGACATGAAAGACTTATTATATAAAAATGAGAGAATGAGATACATATATGTTATAGAACGAGACAATCGATAATTCAAGTGATCTTCTTTAAGAGCTAAAAATGTGGACTGTATATAATGCAAATTATGTTTTATCGTTTGTTTTAAAATGAATATAAAAATTATAAAATACTAACTTCAATACATTCAGAAATTAAATGAGAAAATCTTTAATTTTGACGTAACATATGTCTTAAATCGTTTTTATTTTCTTCTAATAATTGATTTATTTAATCCAACATTTATAAAAATTTCTAACTTTTTTCAATGATTAAAAAATGTTTTGTTTCATTTCATACCCAGTTTCAGAGATCTCAGATTCCAAAACATGGGGACACAATAAAAGAGTTATAGTAATGACGTTTCAGTAACAACCGCATTAAATGTCAGGGTTTAAAATGTGCTTTTCATTATCTATAGTAAATTGATTGGTGAAGTCTGGCGCTGATCACCAGACTGGCAAAAAGTAGACCATGTGATGATGGTCAGTCTATTATGGTGTACAATTTTAAATAAACTGCGACAGACACCGAATAAATTTTCACATCATTCAAAAAATCCTGATTGTCCAATTTCAACAATTTGAATTGAAATTTGAATTACGTGTTGATTTCCAAAAACATGATTTTCAATGTTCAATTTGAAAAATCTATTTTCAGTCTTTTATTAAATTTAAAGCCAAACGAATTAGGCAATCTTTAAATTCGAGGATTATTTGTAAATTGGAAATTTGAGTTCTAATTAAGATCACTCTGAGGAAATTGAGAAGCTAAATTTAAAGCAAATGCTTAAGAATTAAGGTATCCAAATACAACAATCGGTTTTGAAAATTTTGATATTTTGTGATTTTGAAAGTTTATTTAGCTCAGTTTTGAATTTTCAAAAGTCATTTGGCAAAAATTGGCCTAGATTGACTTAACAAATTTCAATTTGTTTATTACCTACATCGAAAATTAATAAATGCTTGTAAATGACAAAAATTAAAAACAACAAAAATTCGTTTCGCCAAATTAATTTCGCCTATTAAATTTATAAGGAAAAATTAGGATTTTCTAGATGTTCTAAATATTTCCATTGTTTTCATATTTCTACAGTCTAGAGAAAATAAATCAACTAAAAGTTTGGTTTTAAATAGGAATATAGATGTAAAGGGCTGAAACCTAATCAGGTGATCAGAACTTGGGTCCTGAAAAGTAACTCAAATCCGGAAATAATGCTTAACTGAACCTCCTACTTAATTTACAATTTAACTGTCAACTTAGTAACAACGCACCCATAACCCAATGATAAAATCATCGTTTAACCTAACCCTCAACTTAATCATCAATTCAACTAAAAATCAAATCAACCCTTAACGTAACACCACCTACTCAATCCTCGACTCAATCAATAAGTTTTTCCCCAACTCAAGGGCATATCCAGCCTCCACGCAACCTATCTTAAACTCAACTCAACTTTAAGTCAATTTATCTTAAACTAAATTTTAACCCTTTACTCAACCTCATGATCATCGGCTAACTCAGTTCCGAAATCAAAATGATTTGAAAGCCACATGCGTGTGTAAACTCAACTAAATATTACCTCCTACAAAACTATCAACTGCACCCTAAATTAATTTCAAATTGAATCCCTCACTCAAATTAAACTCAACTTCGTCTTAAACTGTATTCAACCCTGATTTGACCTCAACTCAACCCTCAACGTAACTCTAATCTAAACCAATATCCTAATCCAACTAAACCTTCTAAACAACTCTAAACTCAACATTCAACTTAAACCCTAAATAACAAGTTTCGAAAACTACAAGCTTACATAGCCTAAACTAGATCTAATCTTCACCTCACACTCCGACTCAACCATCAAATAAGTCCTTAACTAAATCCCATCGCTGAACTTAATACCCTGATCGACATAAACTCAACTTATATTAATTCAATTCAATCTAATTTCCATTTCAATGCACAACTCAATCCAAATATACCCTTAACTAAACCCCTCACTAAACCTCAATTCAACCCCAACTCAACTCTCAACTTAACCCAAAACTCATTCCTTAAAATAATACCTTCTGAAAACTGCATGTGTTTTTCAATTTAACTCAAACTTAACTTAACGGGTCGAGTTAAACCCCCAATTAAACCCTAAATTCAACCCTTAACTCAACGTGCAACTCAATCATACAAGCATACATAGGACTAACTCTAATTCAATTGTTAATCCATGCATACAAATACATCCTCAGTTGAACTCAACCAAATTTCAACCCGCAAATGGAACCCAACCCTTGAAGGTTGACCATGATTTCGAAGCCTAACTCAATCCAAAACCAGCTTATATAAAAAAACTGATCAACATGGTGATATTACCAGTGGTTTTAGGTCAGTTCGTTAGGCAAGTACCCGATTCTGTCGATTTACGCTTTTAAAAAGCTTTTCAATTTCCCGCCTTGACCATGAACACAGATTAACCTAAAAAGCCAATTCTGATAAGTCATTCTCAAAAGGCGATGGGTACAGCCAGACATCCAAACGCGCGGAGAATTTTTTTTTGTTGGTTTTTCGAACTCTGGTATTTTAAAACGTTGCGGAAAATGATTTTGGACCAACAACATAGATGATAACTTTTGACGTGATTTCAATAACTTCGGTCATTTTGATCCGATTTTAAAATCCGACAAAGTAACTTCAAATTAAACCTTCAAATAAGGGATAGAAAAATTGGGAATTTAATGTTGCACAAATTGTGTCCTTATAGCAATATTTTTAATCAGCAAAAGAGAGAGGAAAATGCACCAAACGATTCAATTGGGAAAATTGGTTTATAACCTTGAATAGTAGCAAGCCATTTATATGTATTATAGGAGCCATATTTCATTGAAAATCAAAGTATTTTCTGAAAAACCACGATGAAATCGATTTATCCATTATTCGGCAAGCTTACGTAAAAAAATAGTTCTCATAATAGAATTCGAGATCTCAAATCGGCTGAAAAGCTCGGGAATTTTTTGAGTTGTTAGAAATGTTTTTAATATTGACACGGGCTTTGAACAGTAGTACGAAACTGTTTCGCGCATTGATGAATGGCTACAATGGGATTTTCATAAACTTAATTTTGAGTAAATACAACCGTAAGCACAAAATGCAGTCATTTACTAATTTGTCGACATTAGCTGATTCTAAGCTTATGTTTCCCGTTCTATCCGGCAATGACAAACAACCTGGGGAATTTTCTCAAAAAACATCACGTTGATCTAGTGATAAAAAGTATCAATTTAGGATCGATGATTGGTAACTACGAAGATGTTCCACCACTATCATCCAAGTCAGGTATTTACATTATCAGATGCACGGAATGTGAAAAACAATATGTTGGGCAAACATCAAGATCATGTGATAAGAGACTTCATGAACACTCTCTCGCGGTAAGAAATTGAGATGTACACAAATCTAGTATTGCGGAACACATGAATAATAATCCCGGGCATTAAATTGACTATCCCTCTTCAAGAATAATAAAAACAGTTAACGACAATTGGAAATTTGATGCCTATGGGTCGTTATTGATGGATAACTATAAGGATAAACTGATGAACAAATATGCCAGCCCTATCATTTCCAGTTTATTCACTGCTGTAAACGCTTTTGGACATCAACACAATTAATGTGACAGAATGTATGCAAAATAATCAAACAAATAAACAAGCATACGTTAGAAATTGTCACCTAATAACTGTAATTTATGGGCAAAATGTCTTTATGAATTTTATTTTAATTATTTGGTTCTAACAAATGATTTTTATGTTTGATGCTGTCAGTTTACTTGTTATAACACAAAAACTCTTTTATTATGTAAAAAATTTTTCTTGTCTTTCAAATTAAAAATTGAAAATCAATTAAATAACAAAATGGTGTCATAGGGCTGCAACCCTAGTAGGAACCTGAAAGGCTAGAATAGCTAAGAATAGCTAAGCTACAACACGATTAATAAATAATTTTTTTTCATTTGGTCAGATAAAAGCAGAATTTTTGTAAAATATTACAGTGAAGAATAACTGAGTTGAAAAGTGACTTTGTGAGAAGACTTTTCATAATTTGTTTTGCAATTTAGCTTTGCAATTAAAATACATACAAAAACTAGTTTGCGAATTACTAATGTGCGGTTTCACTAAAAAAACTAATCTTTCTTGTTTTATGAAATTGCGTTATGTTTCGTCAACTACATATTGACATATTTACCCTTCAGTTAAATATTTAACTGAACGAAATTGGCCAGATTAATATTTAGCCATCCAATTAAAATGTTCATGTAAAAAAGAAAGAAATTTACTATGCTTTGAATTTGTATCAGCTACATCGCTCCCGCTGGCCATTGTTTGATGCTTTGAGTAGCACACACAATTTATTGTATTCGAACAGAGCAAAGTCTGAACTTTCTTTAAAAGTTCACAACGAACCGAATCAGATATTGAAAGGTTTTTGTAAATATCAGTAAAAGGTCAAAGTTCTAGGTAAAATTACAATTTTTGTATTACCGGGCTTATTGTAATGGAATACTTTTAAAACCAGAAGAGGATTTATGCACCAGCAAAATGGATTTTTACGAGTTATGAAAAATGTGTAAGCGCACCCGTTGACAAAAGAAATACTCTATGTACTTAGTTTAGAAAAAACATTAAGGTGTTTACTACTCGTTTTGATTAGAAAATATTGTGGTTGGAATTATCTGAAAATTAAAGACCCTCATTCGAAAAATAAAGGAACATCTTCAATACAAAAACACATAAAAAAAGACAAAAAAAAGTGCTTAAGAAAAATAATACGCGAGAAGCTTTGCGAGAAATATCAACTTTTAAATAATAGTTTTCTCCTTATCTTTAACAACATCTAACTGTATTAAATAAGTAATAATTTAAAAAATACAGTAAAATAGTAACATGTGACAGTACTTTTTCTTATGTTGTTTTCTTTTGACTTTTTAAAAAAAATTTAATTTTCATGTCCCACGAGAAGACGAAAAAAACATCAATTTTTTGTTTCAATGTATTGGTGATTTGTTCTAATTTTACGAGCTCCACCATTTTGAAATACCAAACACAATTTGTTTTTTGTCTACGCGTAGCTAGTTTGTTACAGCTTAAATAAAATTATAATAAATGAATATATGGATTTACTTAAACAATTTCACGGTTTTGTTGGGCATAAATAATGAAGTCATGCTCTAAGACGGGCTTGTTCTACTACAGACGGGCTAGTTTTTTTTTTTTTTAAATAAATTATAGAATGATCTAGTAATGTCAGATTGCTATTTATCATTTGTGGGTAAATTTATCAAAAAATTTCAATTTCAGAAAATCGATGTGTGTACATTAGAAATGAATCGATATTTTTCGGTCAAAAGAAGATGAAACATCAATTTTATTTGTTTAATAAAACAACATTTTTTTTTTGTTTCCTTAGTTTAAAATATTCCTAAAATGGCTTTAAAATAACTTAACGTAAGATTTTATTTCAATTTGACCAAAGTGCTATTGTTATGAAAATCCTACAAATTTTGGTTTCAATAAATCAATTATGTTAAGAAAAGGAAAACGGTTTTTTAAACGAAGCCCATTATGTTGAAAATTAAACATTTATGAAAATATCTCGGAGATCATAATTAAGAATTTGCTATGTTTTCATTTAAAAATCGGTATTAATAAAAAATTGATTTTTCATATGTTTTAGGAGCAAAGTTTGGTTTTTTCATCATTTCTCATTCCTTAATAAAAGCTCATTTCTTTTTAAATTATGGCTTTGTATCTAATTTAGGTTGCTTTGGTAACTTGTTCCCTATTTTATTTTTTTTATAATTGTTATTATAAAAGTCTCGGTATTACGAATTAATTTAATTCATATTGAAATAATAAAAACCATGTTGAAGTTTATTTACTTTTACAAAACAAATTAACATTTTTCTACGGTAAGATCTACTATAATGACGCCCGGGTTGATGATAAAATTTTTCTAAAATCTAGGCAGAAAACCATGGTTGGTTTACCGAATTTTCATGAGAAAAATCCTAGGAAATGGCTCACAAAATGTTCTACTATATATTTTAATCCGTAATGATTTTACAGAATTCGAAAAATCAATTGTACTATCGAGCAAATAAAGTATAAATTCAGATATTTGATACTAAATTGGAAGGCCTAAATCAAATTTTATAATTTTTCTAGAGACATCTCGCATGAATTTTTGATGCAAAATTTGATTGACCGTACTTCCTTCAGCGAATCGCTACTAAAACGCAACGAGATCAACCCATTTTTGAATTTTGAAACAAACCATTGCTGGTGATAAAATTCGGTAAAACACAGAATTTTCTTTGAAAATGATCTTGGAAGCACAACTTTTAATCGTACATTATGAGGTTATAACCTAACATAATTAACCAGATTGCAGCAAACAATTGATCATTAGAATGAGCCAGAACTGGAAATGATTTACCAATAGAAAGAGTGTTGTCTTCCGTCATGACTATGCCAGACCACACACATATTTGTGACTCTGCAAAAATTGAGAGAGCTTGGCTGGGAAGTTTTGATGCACCCACCGCAATAGTGATGTACTAAATCTCTTTTTTGTTCTGTTGTGTTAATTTTATCATATGATTTTAACAAAAAAAAAATTGGTTTAGCCCATCACTGCACCATATAGCCCGGACCTTAGCACCCTCTGCCTACCATTTGTTTCGATTTCTGCAAAACTCCTTTGAAGGTCTATACCGAAGTAGCAATCTGATACAATAGTTTAAAAAAAAAGATAAAATTGGGTTCATATTGGTTCTATTGTAATAGTTATTTTAACACGGTATCTAAATGTTTTAAATTTGGATTATTCGAAATAAGTTATAAAGGTTTTTTGTATCAAAATTATAACTAATTAGATTTTGTAAAGGATATCTAAAACCGGTTAAAAACGGATTCTTTGTTCTTTATGATTTTAATTTGAATTATTTTCAACGTATTCTAAATGTTTTTATGTAACCAAATGTTAACTAATTAGTTTTTGTAAAATGTTTCTAAAACGTGTCCGAGAAGGTTCCTGAAAACCATTATTATTACAAAAATTAGACAAAAAAAAAGGAAATTTCTAGTGAATGCAATTCGCTAAGTCAGTGCGTTTGCTTGATACTTAAGGTATTAAACGAGAATTGTATTTTGTAGTTTGGTCGTAGATACCTGATGAGTAGAACGAACTTTTCAGTACGAAACCAAACTACCACATGGAGAACTCAAGAAGGGTTTTCATTTTTGAAAGTCGATACATTTATATAGACTCTGCGGTAAAGTAAAGGGGGGTAATGATATTTCTACTTTTTTCCAGTAGAAAAGTGATGGTCGGGGATGAATAGGAAATTTGCATTTTTGGTACTTTTTAGTTTTTTTCACACCAATTAAAAATGGATTTTTTTTGTATTTCTGGTTATTTTAAGTTTTCCTCAAACCGGTTAAAAACGAATTTATTCAGTATTTTTGGTACTTTATAGTTCTTTGCAAATCGGTTGAAAATAAGTTTTTTCGGTTTTTTAGTTTCCGTGTTATTCGATCTAAAATAAACTAGCTTTTGCACAGTTGCAAAAGAACTGATTGGTATTTTTACAACAAAACATAGACAGATTTTAAACTGTAACAAAAATTTTGGATTTTTTGAAACTAACTAAAATAAGTTCCCAGGTAGTATAATTAAAACGTTGAAATTTCAAAAAACGTGGTCAGAACTGGGGTCTGCAACGGTTTTGTACTGTGTCAGAACCGTATCTGAAACAATTTTTGAAACTTTTTGGTTTTGACAAAGGTTGTTCACAAACCAATTTTCTAAAGTTCTCACATTTATATACGAGTGAAGTTTATCCTAATTTAATATTAGATTTTACAACACCAACAAAAACGCGTATGTATGTGTTTAAAGAGTATATATTCCGGCGAATATATCATATGTAGAAGAAAAAATTCATTCAAATAAAATAATTGAACTTAATGCTAAATTAAAAAAAAGTCATATATACAAGATTTATCAAGATTTAAACTATGTATTTAGACGTTCACAGAGCCAATCCTCTATAGCTTAATAACGGACCTAAGCGTTAACAATATATTAATCGACAATGTTTGACAACTTAAAAACTAATATCTCTCCTATTGAAATATCGATTATTCGATAAAGTGAAATTTAGAATCTTAAGCATGTCTAAGAAAATCGATATCTCAGATCTTTCTTCTATCGGCAAACATGCCACTATGATTTTCTGATAGGCCTCTGTGTGTACTTTAATCATGATAAACCACTAAATTCCATTATGGGGTTTACCTATTGAAATATCGATTATTCGATAAAGTGAAATTTAGAACCTTAAGCATGTCTAAGAAAATCGATTACATATTTTTATAAAACAAACCAAAAAAATTCAAAAACTCACTTAAGAAAATCGTATTAAAATATTTTTAATCACAAAAAATCAAAAACGCACTAGATACTCTCTACTATTTTTTCTAATTTGACTACTTGAACATAAAGCACACAAATAAATTTCTGAGAGAGCGTAAAACGGTAAAAATAAATTTGTATTGTATTCTATTTTACATCCAACCCAAGCAAATCGGATCGTCTGTAGCGTTCTTTCATATTTTGTAAAACAATAAGCGCATTTTATTGACAAAGTTACAACAACAATTGCACTGGATATAAAGAGCCGCATGATTTAAATAAAGCGAAACAATTTGTTTGCTTTAATTAAATCGTAATAGTATATACGAAAGAATAGGACAAAAATAAATCAAAACTAAATTTGTTTAAATTTTTAATCATTTTATTTACCGATACCCGGAAACCCCAGGAACATTTTGTCGTTCCCTTTAAATTCCGTCATTGAGAAATTTTAGTGTACCAGAAATCAAATTTCCGTCCGTACCTCAGGATTCCGTCATAAAGCATCAAAAATATCGAAATTAGATTAAAAGAGATTTTACGGAATTCATGGTAGGCGCATACCAAAGTTCAGTTTTTCGACACGCAGTCTACGCTAAGCCCGCCCCTAGACATAACTTTTAACTGCGCAAATTTAACTGCACAAATTAATCGATGCAATATTTTTGAGCATGTAGATGATAAAACTGTGCCGTTTTTAAATATTGTGCAAGTGACTTGTGTTTCGTTCTGAGTGGACTGTATATGTATTTCGTTGGAGTTGATTTTTCACTTCCACAATGGTACTTAAACAACACTGCACTAAAGTCTCAAGAATTATGATTGTACGTATCACACAAGAAATAAAACACAAGAAATACAAAGTTTAATAATTGTTAATCACGTAATTTATTTCCTGGTTAAGATTAAGTTACACAAATTTTATTGATCGGCTAAATTTTGGTTTTACAATTTATATATTTCACAAATGGCAGCTTAATTAATTTTATATGTTATTTGGTGGATCGCTTGCCAAAAAAACCACTTCACAACACTGACTTGATCTAACTAACTTTCACCGCACCCCATAAGAGGCTTTTATTTAATTCGTTCTTTAATAATAAAATACGTATTAACTTTTGATTGGTTAAGCCGAATGTTATTATGGTTCAATCCGCGGTAATTTGAATTTTAGTCGATGCGCATTATATATTGGTATAAATTGAAATTAGTAGAGATTCATACCAATATTCGTTAGATCAATCAATATTGTATCGGTGTTTACATTGGGTGGCAGTTGTGAGTTTAATTTATTATTTGAGCTATTACAAAATTATTTCTAAATAAAGATATTTACATTTGTGTTGTCAACAAAAACAAACAACATAACCTAGTTTTTTTTAAGATAAGTTTACAAATTTTTCTATAAATTTTCAGAATAAACAAATTTTATAATTTTATTATTTTTTAGATCATTATACAACTGTTGGGCTCAAACAACTTGTGCAAGATAAAACGTTTTGATTGTTTGCTTTCATTTGTACAAATCTATCAACACAGCGTTATGTGTAGGGGAAGCTTGTGCAGTTTTTTAATTTTTGTTATGCTTTTACTTATCTTGAACTGTCAACTATGTACATATATATGTGGCGAAACAGAAATGCAAATAATATTTTGATATCACCTTGTAAATAGTTTTTGAAGTGTAGGGTATAATCACCTTCCATTTACAACATTTGTATCTTCGGATGTCATGTTTCAACAATGAAATATTGACAAAACTGAGCTAAAATTGTAACAATAGTTTGTATTGTCTAGGCATTGACTTGCGCAAGTATCGACTTGAGCGATAATCTGCACAATTTTATTTGAGCAATTAAACGTTATGTCTAGGGGCGGCCTAAAAAGATAAATATTTTCGTTCTCTCTTGGGTTATAATCATGATTCAATAAAAACCAGGTTAGCCCGAAATTTGTAAACAAATGGCCATCTTTTTTTTGACGTCATCCAATTCTCTTTACGTATAAATTACAACAACAAATAAAAAAACGAAAAGTTAAAAAAAGGATAACTTATATATTTATTGGAATTGCATTACGTCACGAACACGTGGTTTGAAAAATCGGGCCAACCTTGTATTTATTGAATCATATGTTATAATCATGATACAAATATTACGCGGTATACTTGACAGCTAAAAGCACGTGGAGCGTGGCGTCACTCAGTGTAAATTTGGATATTTTTTGCGAATTGGTTTAGATTTATGAGAATATTTTTAGGTTTTGGACTTTAGACTTTAATACTATATTTTCTGAAGAATGTTTATTTTTCAAAATTTTTTATTTCAAAGCAAATAGGTTCACAAGAAAATAATAGAAACTAACCCATTAATTCCCGATGTATGATATATCATACCACCGCATACTCAACGCTGCAATTCCAATAAGCTTTTGATAATAATTTTTTTGTCTTACTATTTAAATTAGCAAGTATGTTTAGGTTGCAAAACATCCATTATCCAAAATATAAACATATTTTAAAACCGTTATTTATAAGAAAAACTTTTGCTTTCCATCATCGATTCTTTAAGTGTGTCTATTGGCACGGCCAACAGGTAACTAGATCAACATTTTCCGTTATGTTTTTGTATTTTCGAGTTAGTTTGGAGTATTATTAATGGCTTAAGGCCAATGCCGACAAAAAATATTGAATAACGGACATAAGGCACGTAAATTAAACATGACTAGTTTACGTATGATGTATCATCTTTAGAATAAAATGGGGCAAGCAGATCTCAAGCCGTAAAGTATTGGAACACTGTCTGAAGAATTAGGGCTTCAGATAATATTTTAAGCTATTGGGATAAACGCCATAGTTCGTTTCAAAATGTGCAACATTACATAGAATTGGTTTTGACAACTTAAACCAAATTTGTGATTAAAAATAACATTTTTTTATTGAATTATGAATTATATAAATAAGTGAGGTTTTGTTCAATACAATTTTACTTTTCCCACTATACATGTTTTGTTGTTGTTTCTTCCCAATATATAACATATCAAACCGACCGCTGGGGTCCTTTGGCAAGGCATGTTAATTTGATTTCTTCAAAATTATGTTTTTTAGCCATAAATATAACTGGCCTGTGAATTTGAGAAATATTATGCAACTGGAACATAGTTCGGGTTTGAATGGGCTAAACAACACGTCTTTATTGATGTTATGTTTAGCAGCAACGAGCATTTTTTTTTTTGCTGATAGGTGTGGTACCTGTTTTCTCGACAGCAGAGCCAACTTCATTTTAAACATTTTTTTTAATTGGACATTTTGTATCAAACATTTAAAATAATTGAATGTTTTCTTCAAAAATGTCTATATTTATCAGAGATGGATAGTATCGAAAAGTAGTATTTATGACACAGTTATCATTTTTGACGCGAGTTCTTGACAGTCTTTCTTTTCGACACTTTTTGACATGACTTTTTGACAGCGAAAAAAATTGAAAAATGTAAAATTTTAACTTTATTTACGTTTCGAACTATTTCAACAGTTTAAACATTTTCAAATTTACCAGTGTATTTCAAAAACTGGCTCATGGAACAATAAGAATATTTTTGTTTTCCTTTTTTTCAAAATCTATCGCAAAGCGTTTATCACTTTCCGACAGTTTTTGACAATTTTCGACAGTTTTGGCACTTTTCCGACAGTTTTTGACCATAACTTAGGGGTTTTGACCTATTTTTGATAAAATTGTCGAAAATTCAGATGTTTTAGCGTTTTTACCCATCTCTGATATTTATGCTCATACTACGATTTGAATTTGTTAAATTTATTAATATTTAAATCTGTTGCTTGCTGCCGCTGCTCGGTGTGTTTCACGCTTAACGCTGTCAAACATAACCTTACCCTACGTCTCCACCTGACATATACTATACCACTACCATTAGCATTTCTATAAACAAAAATATCAAAAATGGCTTCGGGTGAGGTATACGTGCGATACGCTATTCGGTGCGAATAAACTGGAATTTTTTATTCCACAAGCATTCATTGTCTCTCTACAATTGAATTAATTTCATAATTTCCTCCTTTTCGTTATTCAACAATTGGTACCAAGCTCTAAAATATAATTTATTATTTAGTGATGACAAATTATTGAATAAAGTATAATAATTCCAAATGATAATTAACAAAATTTAAAATTCTGATTTATCGAAAAATTGAAAATTGTTATTTAATACCAACTCATAAAACTAAATATTATATAATATATTTACTCTAGTAGTAAACACTAAAACTACGTGAAGAAGATAATTTTTCTATACATACTTCTCAGCGGAATGAAATTATTCATTCCGGAATGAAAATACACGACTTTGTCACACATAGGCCTATCAGAAAATCATAGTGGCATGTTTGCCGATAGAAGAAAGTTTTGAGATATCGATTTTCTTAAACATGATTAAGATTCTAAATTTCACTTTTTCGAATAATCAATATTTCAATAGGTAAACCCCATAATGGAATTTAGTGGTTTATCATGATTAAAGTACACACATAGGCCTATCAGAAATCATAGTGGCATGTTTGCCGATAGAAGAAAGTTTTGAGATATCGATTTTCTTGGACATGCTTAAGATTCTAAATTTCACTTTATTGTCGATTAATATATTGTTAACGCTTTGGTCCGTTATTAAGCTATAGAGGATTGGCTCTGTGAACGTCTAAATACATAGTATAAATCTTGATAAATCTTGTATATATGACTTTTTTTAATTTAGCATTAAGTTCAATTATTTTATTTGAATGAATTTTTTCTTCTACATTAAATTTATTCGCCCGAATGTATACTCTTTAAACACATAAGCACGCATTTTTGTTGTTGTTGTAAAATCTAATAATAATTTAGGATAAACTTCACTCGCACACATTTATGTAATATTTGGTGGTTTAATGTGTGGTGTAAAACGAAGGTTTACAAAAAATAAATTAAGGTTGACAGGCGGTTTATCGGTCGTACATACATCCATGAATTAGTTATTACTTTTATTAATTAGACCTGCAATAGTTTCCGTAATTTTTTTAGCAACATTTGTCATGTTGTTTTTTTATTTGTCCAAATTAAATTTTTTTGTTATCACAATTTATTAAATTGCAAATCCAATTTATATTTCTTTCGACGTAATTTATCGTGTAAGGTAAACTTCAAATAAATGTAAGTACTTTAGATTCAATGGATCATAAGTACCTTACCATAAAATTTGATCTTTTAAGAGCCCAAAATAAGTTTTACTGCCTTACTCGTATACATATATTCAAAATAATAATGCAGTAAAAATCCAATTTTAACGAATTTTCCTATTTCGCTTGTGTATTGTATATTTTATGAATAAAAGTTTTTTTTATTTATTGTTATAATTTCCTTAATTTATATTATTGCCACCATTTCCGTTTAAATTTATATTTTATTACATTTTTTTATTTTTTTTTTTTCAATTTTCATTGTTGTCATTCATCATCTATTTATTACGAATTTTTTGTTATTGTATGTATAAATATGAAAATAAGATATTAAAATTATTCTAAATAAATAATTTATTATCAATAATAACTTATGTATCAATAAGTGATTTGATTTCCCTATATGTACATATGTATGAAAATTGAAAATCAATTTTGCCGATGAATATAGTGTTTTTGATATAACGGCGGAAATACATTATTATACATATGTATGTGTTCCGTTTTGTCATCGTACATCTATCGATATTAGCTATATCCTGATAAAATTAACCCCACTTATCTAGTATACGTACATACATAATAATAAAAACCAAGGCAACCAATTTAATTGACTTTCAACTTAAGTCACGTATATGTTGTTTTTTTTTTTGCTGTAGTTTTAAAAAGTTCTAATTTTCGTTTCATAATAATACTGAAAAAAAAAATATTATTTTTAAACGAGGAAAGCTCAATGGAAATAAAATTAAAAATCCCAAAGCATATATTATCACGTTTTATTCCGCACATATAATGAAACCATATAACAGCAATAAAACGAATTGTAAACTGTATAAAAATCTTTAAACTTAACGAAAAACCAAAAAAAAAATATTAGATTTCAATTTCGAATCTAACCAACGAAAAAAAAAAAATTTTATATTTTGTTTGGTACTTAAAATAATTTTGTTTTTACTCAAGATGAAAATAAACTCTTTTTTTTTTTTGTTGTGAAGCTTTGCAAAGAAAGCTTAACAAGCAAACATGATATCTTTTAAGAATATATATTTTTAATATTTTGCTTTTTCGGTTGTATTACATGAAAATTGGAAGATTTTATTGTTTGTACATAATATTTTCAAGCACGCATAATATTTAATCTTTATTGTTAAAAGTTTCGCTGGAGCTTTTTTTATTGTAATATTGTATATTGTAACAACAAATATTTCGTCTTTAGTTTATATTGGTAACTTATAATATCGTTGAGAATCTAAACGTGTGGTCTTAAGTCATAAATTTATTTAAGCTGATTTATATAATGAACTATTCTTATAATAGTGAAATAATATAGTGAAAAGAATGCATGCAGAGTCGTCCAAACGTTACTATTTACTATAGCAGTTAATTTAATTTTAACATTAGTTATATAATGTACATAATATAATCGAATGTATGTAATTAAAATTTTTTTTCAGCCTAAATAAAAATTGTGGTGAATAGAAGATATAATTACCTTTCCAAAACATCAAAGATATCAAAAATCGGTTAACAAATAGCGACTTTATGGCCAAATTTCTAAAACTAATAAGAACCCAAAAAATAAACGGATTTTTTTAAATCCTGGATTTTATATTCAAAATTACAAAGAAATAAATAAATAATTAAAAATGATGTATAACGAGGAATGTTTTATGATATCATAAAAAAACCGTATGAGTCATAAGGACTTAATATAGTTGTGTTTTATGATGTCATTATCATTCGTCTCATTAGCTATTGTAGTCAAATCCGCCTGCCGCATTAATTATGACCTGTTATGGACGATATGTTTCATTGTATCATATAATATTTAAACAAGAGGAATCCAATTAATTTCAGTTTAAATCGAAGTTTAATTGAAGAAAAAATTAAATCAATTCCAATAGGACTCACAAGCATTATTTTCGTCATCGGAGAGTGACAGCGAAAGGATATCTGATAACGACATGAGCTTCAAAAATATTGATTTGCCTGTGCTAAGCGTAGAAGAAGACCCTAGAAGAAGCAAATATTTCATTACTCCTAGAATATTGTCAGCCTTGGATAAGGGGAAGATTACTGATCGTGCAGCATTGCATTTAATCAGTGCCGTTGCCGAAAGTCTTGTGCATTCTATTGATGAACTCGTTTTGAATCGAATAACCCTGAGGCGTCTTCGTGAAACAAATAGGGTAGAAATCAGTTAAATCGACTTTCAAGTTTACAACAGGCGCAGTACATTGGGAAGGGAAATTACTTAAGGAAACTGGAACGAAGGCCGTGGATCGTTTGCCAGTGATTATTTCCCATATAGATGGACAACAATTATTGAGCGTTCCCAAAATATCAAGATCGCGAAGGCTGTTTTCCAAAGCTTAATCGATTGGAGAGTAGCAGACGATGTCGCGGCGGCTTGCTTCGATACAACATATTCAAATTCTGGAAAATTAAGTGGAGCAGCTATTATTTGAGCAGAAACTAGAACGAAGTTTGTTATATCTTGCTTGTTGACATGACATGTGAAATTATATTTCGCGCTGCAATTGAATCAAAAATGGGCTATACATTAGAAGTAAATGTTCCGTTATTTGTGAGATTCAAGAATGCCTGGAATTCCTTTAATAAGGATTATTTCAAAGCAGGCATAGATGATCCGAACGTTTATATACAATTAAATGATGCCGTGTGAAAAGTGATGTGAAAGCGGAATTAGCGGGTTTTTGTAAGAACGAATTGGCCTAGGAACATGCTCGGGATGATTACAAAGAATTATTAGACATCACTCTAATTTTTTTAGGCATGATACCAAATGAAAATGTCCGTTTCTGTTTGCCAGGGCTTATGCATTATGCTCGCTGGATGTCCAAAGCCATTATGTATTGAAATTATTTATATTTCGTGCAGAATTTAAGTTAACAGCACAAACAGAAGAATTTACGGGACATTTGCATTTTTGTCGTACGATTTTATGTGAAAATTTGGTTCCATTGCACTAAAGCTGATAAAGCATCAAAGCTGGATTTCAACTATTTAAGAGATATTTATTCTACAAAACCCATGATGAAAAGTTGGCGATGGCTATACTAAATTAAATATGTGGTCAAATAAAAGTCGTAAATGATATCGCAGAACGTGGCGTTACGTTAATACAAGATTATAACAAGAAATTAACAAAAAATGAAGACGACATGCAATATTTACTACAAGTCGTAAAGCACTACACACAGAAGTTTTCAACACATACCAAAACATCCTTAATGGGTAGAAGATCATCCTAGATTGATTATTTTCATCATAAAAATTAATTCGTAATATCATTGTATAGAAGAAACATGATGCATTTATAATAAAAAAAAGTTGGAATAATTTGTCTTATGTGTTTGTATTTTGGAAATTTGGCCATAAAGTCGCTATTTGTTAACCGATTTTCGATATCTTTAATGTTTTGGAAAGGTAAGTATCTTCTATATTTACCACAATTTTCATTTAGGTTAACAAAAATTTTAAATAATTTTTATGTTCGTTTGAAAGTGAAAAATTAAAAAAAATACCATTTTTATCGAACTTCGCGCTCAAGGCGCGACCTCTAAACCATCTTCGATTGACCCAATATTTTTTCTGTTTAAGTTTTTAGCATAACCTTACATTTCTAGGGGGTGTCCCGTTAGATATTGAAACTTTCGAAAATAAGGACCACCCTAATATACATAGATTAATAACACTCTGCTTGAATCGCTGAGTTTTTTTGTGACAAGCTGGACATCCAGGAGGTAAACCTAATTCGTGCTATAGTCCCATTCCAAAGTTAGTCTTAATTTTTCAGATATTGTTACGCACCTTGTTGGTTGCATAACCCTGCTTTTCGTTTAGTCTGGTGCGCGCTTATTTGGGTAGTTCGATTAGCTGCGTTTGTATTTGTTGATATCTTCTAATGGAAATTCGATGATCATTGTTGCGATGCAGTATATGTGTTGTACCTATTGTAGGTTTTTTTACATACCATGAAAGTACTGTATGTCCATTGATTGTTCTCTATGGTGTTGCATTTGATTTTTTTTTGGGTATTTCAGTACGAGATGGAAGTGTTTTTTTGCATAATTGCGATAGATATTTGTGATGGTGTGAGACGATGATGAACGAGGTGGCGAATGTTGACTGAGAGGGTGGGGATGGTGAACGTTCGAGAAAACAACGAAATAAATAAAATAAATAAAAAAATATTGGATGATTTTGAGAGGACAGCAGTCGAATTTTGAGTATTAAACAAATGGTATCGTGGTTTTCCTGTGCATTGATACATTATTTTTTTGGACATTTGTTTATGATTTATTTTTTTATAATATTCATTTTATAAGTATTTTGTTTTTTTATGCCTAATTTTTTTTTGTTTTGGTAAAACACCAATGTGCAAATAAAAAAAAAAAACGTTATTATGTATATAACAAAATTGTAAATAGTTAAATAAAAAAAATGTGGATTCTTAAAAATAAAATGGCTAAGTTATAAATATTAAAGATTGTATCAAATATATATAAATAAAGAAAATTTTGTGTATTTTGTAATAAGCGAACATTGAATAAAAAAATATAAAAAAAATAACGTTAATAATAAATAAAATTATAAAATTGGTGAAAGTTAATGAACAGTTTTTTTTTTGTTTGAGTGCTGTTATGGCCAGGGAAGTTTTTGTACATTAGTGTGGGCTACGCAATACATAGCACAGTTGTGCCGTCATTAACACAGTTCCTAAGTTGTGGCAATACGATTTACAACGTTATTACCGAAAAGTGATACCAGTATCGGGTGTTAATCTGTCCGGTGTGCAATTACCGTTGGTGGCAGTGGACGTAGGTGTTGGTCGTGTGCGCGCAAGTGGCGTATCGCTAACCTTTATACGGTTACTACGATAGTATTACTACCGTCAGCTCAAATTTTAAGTAGAACTGCTACAGTTTTGGATGTTAAGCAGTTTATCGTTCCTGTTATGGAATTGTAATCATTACGGCTGTCTTAAACTACTATTCGGTTGCTGTTTTTTCTATTTCGAGCCGTTAGCGCACGTTTTTGTTTGGTGCCGATAATATTTACAAGGCTAACCAAATTACATGAGGTAACGGATGTGGTGCACATTATGCACATATAATTCATCGGATAGCGGCTATTGACGTGAAGGGTAACAGGACTGCAGCCGGGAGAAGTAATACAAAACACAATTGGATAAATCGTTCGTTTTTTGTAAATTTGTTTTTACTTTTTTTTTTTTTTAATTTATTTCTTAAATTCATTATTATTAGCATTATTATTATTCGTTTTTTTATTAGCTTCTTATTTTGTTACTATTATTAGTGTTCTTGGTTTCTCATTTTTTTTATCTACATAACGTAAAACAAAATATATATATGGAAAATACGGTTAAATAACCTGTGCAGGCATACGATTAGGTCTTAATGTCGGTCTCGAATTTGGCACACTTTTCGGATATTTTTTTTTTTTCTTTCTTTAAAGTCGGTTCATATTTATTTTTTTTGCATTTTATTGTTTTTTTTTCAATATCATAATTATATAGATTTTATTTTATTTCCTCTATTATATAAGCTTTATTTTACAGCTGTTCCCAATACTCTCGGCATCACGTCGTTACCATCGCTTGTTGTTATTTGTGAATCGCATACAAAATATTTTCCGTATAGTGGTTCGGGTTAGTGAATTTGTTTAGTTTTTCTTTTCCGTTTCTCTCTATTTTTTTTATGTGCTTGCTATCTACACCTTAATTATGCATAGTCATTAATATCTTACGTTGAAGTCGGGATGAGTGACAATGTTGGAATCTAGTGTTCTCGGTTTATATTTTTTTTTATTTTTTGCTCCTGTTAAACTGGTAAATGTTCCTTTCCTTTCTTTTCTTTTCTTTTTTTTCTTTTTTTTTCTTTTTTTTTTTTGTCATCTTTGCAGTTATACAAGCAGGGAATCATGTCTGGAAACCCCACGCCTCAACAATCCTACCCTGAGCTTTAGCCGGCTACAGATACCGCATCCAGACCTCAGATTCCTTGTCTGATAACGAAATCTCTTGTCGGATTTCGCTACAATATAGCTTTCGAAATATTTTGGCTCAGAGTCAAAAATTTGTCTAAATATATGACTATAGCTAGAGTCCAATTCCCGACTTATTTTGTGAAGACTGACTTATTTGAAAGTCTACAATAAGTCACCTCGCGACCGGCTTATTGGGGACTTTCTTGACTTATTTGGGAGAGTTTCCACAAAAATGACATCGGTATATTACAATTCTTTTTCTCATTTAAATTACGTTGCTGCTGTTATTTTAATTAATTTCGCAACCAATAAATAATAAGCAAGAAAATAAAATAAAAATGATTAATCACCGCATTTTGCCATTATTATATTTCTGTTAAATAGAATATCTCATAAAAATACCCAACGCTGATGTTTCATTTTAATAGTTATTTTCTCACAAAATTCCTCTCAAATGTATGGTTAGGTTAAAATAAGTGTCGGTTTGAATTGGACCACTAAATGACTTATTCAATGCTGCCATTATGAATAAGTCAAATAAGTCGACTTATTTGAAATAAGTCGGAAATTGGACCTCAGCCTAAATATGAAAAATGGCATCCAGTGGGTCTTTTATTACAAAATATCTTAACAACCTACAAATTTTGTTTAAATTTATGTAACAATAGATAAATCTAATGAGCGTATTTACACTTGGTCTCATGAATCCGGATTCTTTCTTCGTATTTCCCTCCTTTATCTACAAAACCGGTTTTATTGCCGCCATGTTTGGGATTCATTTTTAAACCAACATTTTTTGTATTTCTCGGGTTTCATCGCACTAACACAAACAAAAATGAAATATAAAAATTCTCAAGGACATATAATTCCCAGTTGAAAAGTATTTATTAAATGAAAAAGATTCATACACATACATAGAAATGTGTTAAATGAAACCGGATTCATGAATCCTTGTGTAAACGACGATGGGATTTTTGAAACCAGAGAATCCGGATTCATGAGACCAAGTATAAATATGCTCAATAGAAAAAAAATGTGTTCTGTGCCTAGATGTCATAATTATTGCTACCAAATAAATAAAATTGCACTACTTCAATTTCCGAAGAATGCTGGATTAAAAAAAACAATGGCATCATGCAACTCGGATAACTAAACCCATCACGTAAAATTATTTTGTTTGCTCAATCCATTTTGTGAATACCGATTACAAAACCGATTACAAAATTAAAAATTTATTAAGAATAGTTTGTAATTTTGTAATAAAAATATTACGTAACATAATTTTTCTTTAGTTTAGCCGAGATAAATAAACACAATATTTATAAAACTGCAGTGGCTTCTTAAAACCAACCTGTATCCAAATTTTCGAAGCAAAACCAAGAAGCATTCGCGATTACAGAATAGCAAAATATTGTGAAAACTCACGTTCTGTAAATCCCAGTGGCTGGCGAAATAGCAATCGTAAAATAAGATGATGACGACATAACGATATCAGTACCACAAAACTGCAATCAAATAAAGAAATAACATCTGCGACCAAAGAAGTTTCACTTCCTCCGCGAGCTTGTGTGCGGATGAGGCTCACGATTTTTTGAGATCATCGTACTAACATTATCTCTAATTCACCTAATAATTATTGTTATTTAGTTCTTGGTGATTTCAATTTTTCGAGTATATTCTAGTCGCATAATACTGATGGATAATAGACATCTTATTTTAAAGTACGTACTGCCCGTTATCTTGTCATACTATGAAAGTTAGCCGACAAAAAAATCGATAATGCAGATTACACAATTCAAATACTATCGCCGGAAAAAAAATTTAACCATCAGCTGAAATTTATCAGCCGATAATTTCAAATAGAAAAAGACAATATTTGATAATTAATTGAAAAATTTAGATTTGCTACGTATAATGATCAATTCAAAGATTCCAGACAAAAATTTCCGATTTTGCCATGTTTGATAATCAATTCAAAGATCTGCCATTCCAGATTTTGGGGTTTGGCCATTGATCTCACTATGCCTATTCGACGGACAATAATACATGGCAATTCGAGATTCAATTTGGGGAAGGTTTGAAGGGGATAAGGGGGTGTACTCGACAAAAATTTCAAATTTTGCCATGTTTGATAATCAATTCAAAGATCAGCCATTCCAGATTTTGGGGGTTAGTTAATTATTAAAATTTGCTTTTTATTAAGTGAATCTGAACTAATTGAATTAATTAATTGAATTAACCAAATTTTTATAGCATAACCATTTCCCGCACATATTTTGCTCTATTCTGAGGAAAATAAATTAAAGAAAAATGACATCGACTAATTTAACTTAGAATTGAAGTGCCGAACGGCTTCGGTAACTCTGACGGGCTTGCAGGAGGTCGCTGCGCTCCCCTCGCTTAGCCCTCCGAGAGGCTTTAGATTTGAACTTCGGAGGACGTAGGAATCAGGATCAGCAAACATGTCGCACTGCGTGCCACACATATAGGAGCGGATTATATAGAACCGACACCTACTAACAAGAAAAATAGTTGGACCATTTTGTTACGCAAGATTTTGTAATTGCAAGATTTTGTAGTTCCAAGATTAATAAATAAAGCAATATTTTGTTAATTCAACATTTTGAAATGCAATATTTTATATCGGTCCCAGAGAAACTATCTCACAACAAAATTTTAAAAAACAAGGTTTTGTCAAACAAAATTTTGGTAAACTATATTTACAATTACAAAATCTTGAATAACAAAATAGTGCAATGATTTTTCATTTTAGTAGGTGTCATTAACACTCAAAATCTGGAACGGCAGATCTTTGAATTGATTATCAAACATGGCAAAATCTGAAATTTTTGTCGATTACACCCGTTTAGCCCCTTCAGGCTATCCCCAAATTCGGTCTTAACTTGTCTGGTATTTGTTGTCTGGATCGGTTGAGAAATTTCTGCTGATGTTTTCAATTTTTTTTTGGCTGGTATTATGATAGTGCAATCTGCATTATCGATTTTTTTGTTCGTCGGCTGAAAAATTCGGCTAACTAAGTATGTATTGTGAATTAAATGAAATTAAATTTTGACAATTAAAAAATGGAAGCTGTGTTTACAGAATAAGTCTAATAAAAATTAACTTTTAGTAAATTAATTAATTAAATTAAAATTATGCAACAAATTACTAAAAACGAATTATTGTTTTCAGATGTATTGTGTTGCTATTTTATGTGATGAGTGAGTGTATCAGCTGCTGCATTTTGTCATCAAAGTTCCATGAAGTAGCTTTGCATAATTTCTTTGTAGTTTTCATTTTATTTTTAGGGCGATCAAAACTATGCAAGTTTTGAAGAAATAAGGACCCTTTCTTTAATTAAATGATAAATAAAAATTACTTTAATTACAAGAGAGGTTTTAATATATTAATGGTGGGAGAAAAGTTATTGAATTTAAAAGGAAAAACAAAGCGAATAAATATTGTGCAAAAATCCAATAATTTATTTAATAATAAAACACATACTCGTCTAATTCAGGTACAAAAAATTATATTTCATAACAAATATTGCGTTTAATATTAACTAAAATTTAGATTTTCTTGCCTTTAGCAAATTCATCAATCATTTGACTTAAATCGATTTTGTCACCAATTACTTTTGCAATTGCTATAATCGATAATCCAACCAACCGTTCCTTAAATATCCTTGATCTCAAGAAGGTTTGGTTATTTTCAGTTTTGAAAATGTCAATGGAAACTGCAAAATTTTTGCTATATAATCACTTACACTATTCACTAATTTCGAGCTTATTTAATATGTGTATACTTTCCAAAATTAACCTTTTTGTGAGATTTGGTTCCCTATCCAGTATATCAATATCGTCCGACAATAATACGATATTGCACCGTGTGATAATTTAAAAGAACTTGTCGTATCGTAAACATGTTGGTAAACCCGCTTTTTTAAATTTTGTTTGGTTTGCTCAACATATTCCTTTCCACAAGAGCATTTCAATTTATAAACTAAACAAGTAAACAAATAATTTTCTAAACAATTGTTATTTTTGTCTATAGCCTTTTTAATGTTCTTCATAATAATATTTTTTGGATATCCGTTTTTTTCCTAATATGTCTGTTAACTTCTTGAAATTAGCAGAATGTTAACCATCATCTGATAATTTCAAAATTTTATCAGCTAACGACCTAACCATGAATTTTTATGATACCAATCTGTTTTTAAGGTTCCATCTTCACCTCGCATTACTATGACATCCAAAAAGGTTAAACGACCTTGGTTTTCAATTTCACAAGTAAAATTTAATCGCGGAGCAAAACTATTAAAAATATTTAGAAAATTATCCACTTCTGAATTTGGAATAGCCGCAATAATATCATCTACATACCTATAAAAGAAAATAGGTTTAATGGAAGATGCTTCAAAACCTCATTTTGAACATACTCCATTAATAAATTGGCTACTGTTGGACTAACTGGTGAACCCATTGGGTAACCGAATACTTGCTTAAAACATCTCCCATTAAAACTAAATTCCGTATGATTTAGAACAAATTTTAACGCTTCCAAAAATTCGTTCAAACTCAAATTTGTGTTACTTTTACTTTTACTTTTTATTTCATTCCAAAATTGTCCAATTAAATTTAAAACCAAAGATGAATCCACATTTGTAAACTAAGACACTACATCCAACGATACCAATATAAAATTTTAAGGCAGAACAACATTTTTAATTTTATTTCTGAAATCTTCCGTGTTTTTTACAGATGAAAAATCGTTCCCCACAAAACAATTTAAAATATTTGACAAAAACTTTGATAAGTTATATAACGGCGAACCTACATAACTAATGATTGGTCTAACCGGCCAACCAACCTTATGAACCTTTATTGGACCATACATCCGCGGAGTTGTACCATTATAATTTCTAATTTCTTTAGCTACCGTTCTATTAATTTTGCCTAAACGTTCCCAAGAAGTAATTATTAACAAATTTAGATTTGTTTGCATTGAAGAAATGTCAACTTTCCGTATTTCAATATACGTATTGTTATCTGATAAGAGTTCATTTAATTTTACCAAATACTGTGTTTTCGGCATAAGTACCGTTACATTGCCCTTATCAGCTTTCAAAACGTATACTTTCGAATTTTCGTTTAAAGACATTTTCGCTTTGTGAGCTTCACGAATTTGTTGCATTATATTAGGAATATTACGAAGTATTAAAAAGGTGTCGAAAAAATAACTTTATTTTAAATGAAATGAAACGGGAGGATTTTATTTCAACTAAACCTCTAGAAAACGCAGTTTTTAGAAGGTTGAAAAATCCCAAAAGAGAAAAAGTAAGTTGGCTAAAAATATGTTTGATGCTATTTTTGAGAAATGAACCGTATAAAATTTTCTATAAAATATCAATGAATGAGGAAGAAGAATTCAAAATTCTGGATTAATTATCGCGTCGAGGGAGCCCAAAAAATTTTAATAATATTGAATTCACACCACTATACAAAAATATAAGACCAATCTCAATTCGAAAATTCAACGATATAATGGATTTATTACACTATATACCACATGCACACCATAATTATTTTAAATCTCTCCCGCATACGCAAATTGGAGAAGAATGAAATTTAAATTAAGGAATATAATTTGAATGTAATCTAATACTGAATAAAAATTTAACACTTTTTAATTATATCACACAAAATTATCTTTTTTTTTTAGGTATTTATTTCAAACATATTTTTTTCAAAAGACTTAAGCTTTTTTAAAAATTAAAAAATTCTTTCATTAATTTTGAAGGTGACTTAAGTCCATTTATAGCCATCAAAAACATGTTATTTTTTAATCAATGTTTATCATTTTAATTAGGTTGGATAATTACACACCCTTAGAAACACAAAAACATTATAGTACCGTATTATCAGTTACCAATATTTTAAAATTTATTAAAACACAAACCGTTAAATATCTCGATTTAAAAATAAATTGACTTAGGTCACTTTCAAAATAAACAGCTCAATTATGAAAAAAATTTTGTTTATTATCCTATATTACATACATAGGTAGCATTTAACTAAAACCGTCTTTAATACATATAGGCATTGCATTCATTAACATTTTAAAATTAAATAGCTGTGTTTTTTATAAGTTCGATAGATCTCCTCTATAAATTCCCTCCAGACTGTCCCTATTTTTGTATTGTAGTTAAATTGCAATTAATTCCATTAAATTTCACCCAGTAGGGCTTTTTGCGCTACATTTTATGGTTTTTTTTTAATTAATTTCCTTGAATTACACAACTTATTAATTGTACATGAAAATCTTACTATTTATACAGATATTCTAAGGAGACTACAGATTTTCCTTTTCATGAGAACAAACACAATATACATACCAAAGTAAATTTTTAGTACAATTGCCATTTTTATTTAGTACACTATAGGAAACTGGTAGTTGATCTATTTCAAAGACAGAAGATGTACCAAGGATGCAAATTTTTATGATTTTCTTGCATTTTGAAGAGGCATATTCAAAATATGTTATTTAATATAGTCTAGTGTCAGTGGACTAATAAAACGTCTTTACGAGTGTCAACGCATAGTCTTATTTCATCGCATGCGCGCACGTTTAGTATAAGCGCGTTGAATTACTTTTTTTTCTTAATAATTATCGATCAAATCTATTACATTTTTTATATTGTAAAAACGAATTTTGTTGTGTCATCACAAGTTTGTTACTTGCTTGCTTTTTTTTATTATTTTGTTAGTCTTTTTTTTGATTTGGTGAAATTAACAATTAAGCATTCCGGCGGCACAAAACTAATA
The DNA here is from genome assembly GCA_963556165.1 of Tipula helvola. Lineage (NCBI taxonomy): Eukaryota > Metazoa > Arthropoda > Insecta > Diptera > Tipulidae > Tipula > Tipula helvola. Next base: position 326,683,028 of record OY744482.1, read on the forward strand.
AAAAGAAAAATAAATTCAATTTTTTGATGTAGTGTTTTGGAAACCACCGTTTTTCATTCACCCACATTTCTTTTCCTAAGTTTGTAAACTTACATCAGCTCAAAAAAGCTTGTGCTCCAACAACGAGTAGGTACATATGTATATAGTATAAGTTTCAAGGGCAAATACAATTTTGTGGAAAAAAATTTTTTTAATAGATTTCAAACGAATATTTTTAGTAAATGTGAATTAAATTTAACTTACATTTTTTATATAGGTTTTACATGCAGTGTGATTTTAAGTGTTAATTAAATAAGCCCATTTCATTCAGGCAAAACGATTTAAACATCAAAATTATGGTTTACCGGTAGCCTATATTAACGGACAACGATATTTTGATAATATTCCGTTATGTATTTCACAATTTGACTGCAAATTGCAAGCTGCTTATTTCAATACTATATTAGAGCCAAATATCAATTCTTGGATCGTTGCGTCATAGTTCTTTACAAAGAAGAAATCCACTAAATTCACTAAAATATGGATGAGTTAAAGTTATTTGTTAACAATTAAATTCCAATTGACAACAAATTTTTCTAATCCTTCTTTTTATTACTAACCCTTTAACACATGCATTTTTAGCGAACATATCGATTTAACAATACAATAGACAACTTTCGTATCCTTTCAAATATACTATGTACCTATGTTTGTATGAAGAAAGAACAAATTATGTTGTACTTGATATTAGGTGGAACCATATGTTTCGAACATAACAAGTAGGTACATATATAAACTATTTTGATCTTTTATTCGCCCCAATGTCATATTTCCACTTTAGTCGACGCAAGATTATACTACAACGACAAAATACAAAAGTGACGAGTAACATTTATAATTGTTTGACATCGACGATAAACTTTCACTCCCTTTTATTATTAAATATTTCCCTCTGTGTGATGTAAAAGTTTTTTTTTTTTTTTTTTTTGGTATTATGTAGGTCTTTTGTATCTCCTCGTGTCTAATATTAAATTGCCACAGGTGTATTTGAGAATCAAAATTCGCATAAATTTTTATATCCACGTTATTTTTTTATCTTTTTTAATTAGAAATGTTTGAATGCATACACATCTAGGAAAAGTAATAAAAAATTGTAAAAAAAAGAATAAAGGTTGTACAAATCTCTTCCTCTGATTCAAACGGTGATTTTGATATAAAAACAACATATCTAAAAAACTATCAATTACAATAACAAAAAAAAAAAAATTAGATGCATGCACCTTAAATAATACAGGAAATCGACCCTTTTTAGGATTTTCCAATCCTCGTAAAACCAGCGATTTATATTTAATTCTAGTACATATACGTATAATAGTCGAACTCACCAATTATACTTCAATAGATTAATTCTATCGACGGTTTGGGCAACAAAAAAAAAACGTACGGATTAAAACTTAAATCATCGATCAATTCAAAATACCGTAAATAAGTACCTTGAATTCTATTCCCGTACTCTTGTATACGAAACTTTTTTTATTCCATTCGAAATGAAAATCTACTTTTATAATTATTATTATTAACGAAAGGTACTATATATGTACATATAGAGCATAATAGTTCATATTGATGGTTGAATATCAAATCCTCTTCGACCCCTACCTCTTAACACAATATAAAACTAGAGTTTTCGCATAACAGTTATAACATACATATAGTATATATTCCATCCAAGTTGTTTGGGAGATTTATTCTGTATATCTAGATATTATTGTGTGATGCTTAGTCCTGTGTGTACCAAAATTGTATCGAAACATATTGCGTCTAGATTCAAATCAATTAAATCCTTAAAAATGTTTTATTTATGTTGATACGTCTTTATTATCGACAAGTAGTGTATTATAATGATGATGATAATAGGCAGATGTAATTATGAAATCTACTTTCGTATTGATAAGAGATTAAATATTCATGTTTGTTTGAAAGGAATAAAAAATAAAACAATTATGAAAGCTTAAAGAATATAAAATTAAATTAAATCATCTTGATTTAAATGAGGGATACAATACGAAAGAGATGACGATGATGATGATGATGATGATGATTGTTGACGATATGATAAAAATTTAATTAAATAATGTAATCTTTTAACAAGAATTTTTTTATCCGATTACTCTTTTTTTAAATATTATTAAGCTTCTTTGGTATAAAATGGAGACAGTACATTGTGGGTGGGGAACCATATTTTATGGTTTATCCATTCATTACCCGCACCAATATAAATTTACTTGAAATCTGGCAAAGACAAGGGACGAATAAATGTGAATTATGATTTTGGGCCCTTTTGTACACACAATTAGAAAGAAGAAGCCTCACCAAAATCTTATTAAATAAAATAGTATTACTTTCAAGTTATTGGAACAGTGCCCCAACTGTTACACACAGCATTTCTGATCAATGATCACCTACAACGACAGTTATTTGTGTCCTACAAGGACAAATATATAAACTTTACATAATTATGTTTAAAAGTTACGAACGACAGAAAGCGGTTTTCTAAACAACTTATTTAAGTTTGACACGTTTCAGTGGTATGATGTAATTTTGCAACAACCGAGCAAACATTTAAACATTTAAAATTAATGTATCAATTTATTGCTGTGTGAAAATCTATGTAATTTAATTTTCTGTGAAAATGTATGACATGAAAATTATATGATACTAGATAATGTGGCGTTCCTTGGATTCATACCTCCAATAAAAATATCTAAGCTAAACCCGCGGAAGGCGGTTTTATGGAAGATGCTGGTGTAACTATTTTGAAAGCTAAGGAATATACATATAATAGTTAGGTGTATTTCGATGTCTCCACTTAAGTCGACCAACCTGTATAATATGTATTCAATATTAATGATAAAAGTATTTTTTAATCAAATCATTGTCGAGTTACCCTAGAAAACCCATCGATCGCACGTCTTTGAGTACAAATTTCAAATACGTTTCCCAGTCGGTCTTCAATTGTTCCTTCAGCATAGTAATGCTCTCATACATCTGAAATATAATTATTTGTCTCGGCCAGGGCAGAGTTTCCATTTAAACTTTCGTAAGTTTAAGTTAAAGTAGAAGATCTTCATGATCAAAAATCAAGACCAACAATTTTAGCATTGTGCTAAAACAAAAACTGACCATTTGTATACACAACATTAGTGAATTTATCATTAATTAACCCTAATCAGCATGGATCATTTTACTTGCGTAAACACATCCGATGAGTCTCTCGGACTCATACATATGTATGTAGTTTTAAAGAAAACTGAAAACATTCACTACATTTGAAAATGTTTTATTTATGAATTACAATAATAAAACTAAAATACAATTTGGCAGTTACTTAGCTGAAGAACTTTCTTAAGTGCCGGAAGGAAAAATGCACCACTTAAGCTTTTTTTATGTTAATTTTCTATAAAGGCCAAATAATCGTCGAGTTTAGGTTTCATTTTTTTTAAGAAAATACGCGTCACCGAAAAAATCGACGAAATAAAATGCCGGCTATCTTCTGCTCTTGAACAAGCTTTTCTTTTTCTTTTTCTCTAGACCTTTCAATTTGATAAAATCTATTAAACATGTGAAATCCTATATTCACCACTCTCTGTAACAATTCGAAACTGCTACTAACATTGCATTGACTATTGTAATATGATATGCACACAGCTGTTCTTCCCCATTTTGTGAGGACGTTCATTTTCAAAATAAGGAACTCCTCGGGAATTCAATGGATTTGTTGTTGAATGCAAATTTATCAAATGTTTGCTTTATGTTTGTCAAGTTTAGATGAAATGTTGTGCTGGCAAGAAATCTTTTTCGAAATTGTTACATCCACATATCTATAGTACGTTAATTTCATCAGTTTTTCGGACTGTTCTAAAACGTCAAATCGCAAATTTTGCCATTTTTTGTTTTTGTTTTCTAATGGCTGAAAACATTACTGCATAAATGATTTGATTTTTTATTTATCCTCTTATTTGGATCTAATTGGAAAGAATTTCACATCCACAATTCAATTTCACCTCCACGGGTAATCTCTGAGTACCGTTTATGTATCTCTTGTTTTTCCTGCTACGAGTTTCCAAAACAAAATTTACAAAGACGCAATTGTAAATTTCTTACATAAGGAGTGTAATGTTTAGTAGATATTATTTAAAATATGTAATCTAAAGGTTTTTCGACTATTCGAGTTTAGTTTAGAGTTCGATTCAGCGTATATTCAGTTTTGTGATCTTACAGAGATGAGATTCTAAATCAGATTTTTGGATTTATATAGATTTCCAAATTTAAATAGCGTTGAGTGGCGTATGAGAACAAAATTATAACCATTTAAAAATTTGCGAGATCTTATTAGTTTCTCGTTTTTTCAAGATTATTATAAGATTCTAAATTTATTCAAAATTTCTAGAAATGTAAGATTACTCGACCATTTCGAGATTATTTGATCGTTTTGGAATTTTTCGAGTTTCTCGATATTCCCCGTAATTACAGGGGTTTGAGCTGCTTTTTACATAATTAGTGAGTTTTTTCAAAATTTTTAAAGCATTGAGCTATATACTGACAAGCTTAGAGGATGTTGAGTACTTACAGAGATGATATTTTTTTGCGAATATTTTAAATTTTCCAGGATTGCTTGTTATCGAGATTATTGTTGAAGGCTGGTTGAGATTTGTAAGATTTTGAGATTAGACATTCGGTAAATTATCGCGATTATGCAAATTTTTCAAATTATTCGAGAGTTTTGTTTTTACTGAAAATTATTAAAAGTTCCCAAAAGAAAATTATTCAGAGAAGCAAAATTGTTATTGGAACAAAAATTTTGAAAACACACTGTTTTTTACCACTTTTCATTATCTGCGTTTAAAAAAAATATAAATTTTGAGTATTTTTTTTTAATTGGGTATTTTTTGGTTGAAACATTTTTGGTGGAGCTCTGAGTTCATCAAGGGTTGTCGCCCTCGGGGTTCAGTAAGTAAAGCTTTGCTTTGCGAATTAAGATTCGCAGGTACTATTTTTCTGTTTTTACTTCCCGATGGATCCGGTGATGGTAAGAAAAAAATTATTACCGTGATTGTGGTGTTGTAAATACAATGTTACTAGATTTTCCTTCAAATGGAAAAAACGGGAGTATTCTTCTCCAATAGTAAAAGGTCGAGGGAAGTCTTCTTAAGGATTTGGAAATATATAGAACTACTATTTATAAGGCATTAATGAAATGGTTTTATAGCTTTGAATTTAAAAAATATTGACAATTTTATTAATAGAAAAGGGTACCCAAACCTAAATATACCAGCAAAATTAGTGCAGTTTACAGGCCTTATTTTTCTTCTTGGGGGCACCGGATAAGTTTGCATCTCCATAAAGAAGCCTACCAGACATTGGCGTTTGTTACCACACAGTTATTAAAAATACCATCAATATAGTAGTTAAAAGATAAATTATAAATTAGCTTTAAGTGAAAAAAAATTAAAATATGTTTGTTTGAAAATTTCCTAATATACCAATATCAAACAAAACTAAGCTTTTCTGGTAAAATCAGAAATGTAATATACTTTAATAGTGCAGCCTTCAAGCTACAAACATTCGTAAAATAGGTCGATGGTCAAATTTGGTTTTAATCATTGTCATTGTCATTACAGTTTATCAACGTTTGGTGTTCGTGAGATTATCACCCAGGATATGCTTTTGTAAAGTTCTTGTGCCGTATTGTTTACGTATTGTTTGTCTGCATCATTCATTGATATGCTTTGCTAATAAAAATATATGGTCATAAGAAAAAACTTTAAAATCATTCTGTCGTAAGACATTGTGCCAGTTAGGTCCTACCTTCTTAAAACACTTCCGTAGAACTCTTCAGATGGCCTGAATTTAGAAGCACCATCTCAAGAAATTTACTGGCGGCCCGATCAGTGCTTATACCTGCATTAAGCTTATGTCTACAGCAGCATCTTTCTTTATTATGTGTTCATAAATCGCCTTTGTCCATTTGCATACAGTGTGAGCCAAACAAGTTTATTGGCTAGTCTTTCCACAATATTTGTGAAGAATTAGTCCTAGCATACGAAGAGCTTACATTTGCTACCCACATAAGATCTGAAGATTAAGCTCAATATCTCTTTGAGTACCAACCTGCTTTTTCCTTTTTTCAATTGGAATAACGCCAGCTAGGACAGCAACAGCATCGGTTGACATTGTGCTGTTTGCCCTTGTTATTTAATGCAGAATAATATAGATATTAAAATCGATTTCTGGACATTTAAATGTCTCCACTAGCTTGATTCTTAAACCATTAACTGACACCAAAGGTGGTCTTCTAATGTCGTGTGTACCTTAATGATCGATTATAACTATCTTGGCGGATGATAGTTTCACTTTATTTTTTTTACGCCAGTCAACAGTTAAGTCTAACACGCTCTGTGCATTAACTCGACTTGCTTGGCCTAGATTAAAAATTTACCTTTTCAGTTTCGTCAATGATATGCTGTTGAATAATTAATTCCAAAGGTATGGTCCCAAGGCTGAGCCTCATGTACATCTCTTAATTCTTATCCCTTCCATTCTAAAACAACCTCAGTTTTTGGATACAGACTATATGTAATGGATAGCAGAAAGGTCATTTAACATACCACTGCTAAATCACAATTTTTATGTATAACTTCATAAGATGAGTGGTACAGGCAATCACCATTAAATTGTTTACAAAATAAATAAAAATGATTATATTCTTTTAAAAAAAATTATTCATAGAACAGTAATTTATTCGATTACAACAACAAAAAATATTTATATTAATAACCAAACAGCCTGTATATACAATAAGACATCATCATCCAGTTCCAATAGATATTCTTTCTCAGAAGTATGATAAAAATATAAAGATATTTCCATTTCTAACAATAAATAAAATATGCCAGAAATTAATTCGATAATAATTTATAATTACAAATTAATAATTTATAAGTTTCAATTTCTATTATTTTCATTTATTTGTTTTACTCTTTGGCTGTTGTTACTCTTGTTAATAAATAAAAGACGAGCATGTACTTTTTGTGTGCTTTAATTTATTTTCAATTTTCAATAAAACAACATCCAATTTATACTCCCCTCTTTTTTAATTTTTGGTGAAAATATTTATGGGACTTGTAAATTTTGAAACGTAGATTGTTATGTGCAGGTGAAATAATTTTTTATTACGTTAACATAAGTAAAAGAAAAGCTGTAATGGTATAGCTAATACAAAGAAAAACTAGTAACATAAAAATTGTACGGTTCATAACCACCAAATTGCTAAGCAATAGTAATAATCATATAAAAATATTACAGACAATAAAAAATATTTTGCTTTAGGTCAAAAATCAACTTGTGAAAAACTAATCCCCAAAATATATAAACGTAAAACTTAATATTTTTATAAGTATTTCGTTCATCTTCTTAAAAGCAACATCTTATATTATTATTATTGGTATTATTGTAAGGCGACAAACATACAGGAAACTAAGTGCCGCATTATTATAAGTACCTAGTAATATTGAACGTCGGTTGACAAATCCATTTTTTTGTAAGTCGATGAATACTATACAGCTGCTAATCTTACCTCGTAATATATAAAATTGAGCGTATAAAATTTATAGTAAGTTAGGATTATGAGTAAGATGAGTGTTCATCGTGTTGAAACATTTCCACTTCTTATCATTTTTATTTTTAAGGTCTCTTTTGCAAATAGTCTAAGTTAAGTGTGCTGAACGTGTATTTTTCTCTCTAAGTTCTGATCAACAGCGTAACCCCATCATCCCACACGCTTTTCGAAAATAGTCATTATTAAATTGTCGCTAACAGTTTGTCAAAAAACTTGAATGCTTACTTTCAAAATAATTTCTTCACAGGTGTGTTCCGCCTGAAAAAATGCAGTTAGCACATCACTGAGACTGAAACAACACTGATTTATGGAAACAGACATAAATGAATTGAAATATTTTAGCTATTTCCATGTATACGAGTTTAGTTTGCCTGTAATTTGATGTTTTCAATTATTGTAAAATTATTATGAAACCAGTAAATTTTACAAGCTTTCATCCCAATAAAATTAACTATTAATTAGCTACAAAACGTTCAGAAACGAACTATACAAATAAAGAAATTTATCACCCTTCCCATTTTCGTAGCATTCATAAGACATTGCTGTCAAATCTACTAAAATTTCAAATATTTGTGGTCTTGCAGGTTGAACTCAATATTTTTTTCATATTTGGTGTTAATATCATTTTTGTTATGGAATATGTTTAGTGCTTTATGAGCTTTTAAATTTAGGTAAATCTAAAACCAGGCAACGATTAAATTATTATGAGTAACATAACGGGAAATTTAGTATCAGATTGTAGTGCCTAATACTTATTTTAGATCAAATTTCAGATGAATTAATGTGCTAATTTGTTGTTGTCAAAATCATTTATAAGACGTTGTTGTTGTCAAATCTACTAAACTTTCTTGTATCCTTGTGATCTTGCAGGTTGAGCTTAATATTTTTGTCATATTAGGTGTTATCAATAATATCATTTTTGTTATGGAATATTGTTAGTGCTTCATGAGCTTTAAAGTTTAGGTAAAGCTAAAACCAAACAACGATTAAATTATTTTGAGTAACATTACGAAAAATTTGATTTCAGACTGTAGCGTTTTTCTAAATAATCATTTTATATCAAATTTTAGATGAAACTATAATGCGATATTTTGTTGTTGTTAAAATCATTCATAAGATGTTGTTGTTATCAAATCTACTAAAATTTCTAGTATTTGTGATCTTGTAGGTTGAACTCAAAATTTTTGCAATATTTGATGTTAACAATAATATCATTTTGTTATGGAATATTGTTAGAGCTTTATGAGCGTTTAAGTGTAGGTAAAGTTAAAACCACACTATAATTAAATTCATTCTTTTATTTTAATGGGGCGTCCTACATTAAATCAAGCCATATTGCCCAAAATCCAAATTACAAGTTTCTAATTACAATTTTTAAATTCATATGCAATTTTATAACTACAATTTTTAATCTTTAAAAAGGCCGAACAGGCCGATACCTGGTGTCGGTCTCGTTACACACTTACTTCGTGTTCTTAAATGATTTCATCATTGCTCACATATTCAGTTTTGTGACGACTTGTGATGAAGGAGTTAGAGAGACGGAGTTAAGAATGGTCTAAAATATCTTGACGTAGTTTATGAACGGACTGTTAAAAATGTTTTCCTCTTTGTTTTTTAATTTTCTATTAGAAGTAAGAATATACAAGATCGACGAAATAATTTTAAACATGTACATTATCAGGCCGAGCGTAAATTAGTTAAAAATTGAAAATAACATATAACAATTTGATTTTGTATTCCAGAAACGGGTAAATCGTAATACTTAAACGTATTTTGCACGAAAACGAAAAATTTTACTAGCGCAAGTTTTCAGTATGTTCAATAGAATTAAAGGACGTAAAATTAAAAAAAAAAAAAATTGGACGATCATTGAGAAAATTCAAAAATACAATTTTGGCGGGAAATTTAAGAAATTAAAGAACTTACCAGTTTTAAATTTTTTTATTAATCCGTATTAACATACCCTTAAAACAAGCCCAATATCATAAATATCGGATGTTTATTTTTCCTTTTATAGTCATAAACGCACAACATCATGTTCATCATTTTCTCAAAATTTGACACCCTGTATTTTAAACAACAACAACAAAAAATCATTTTCAACAAAATGTTTTTTTTTAAATAGTACTACCAATTGAAAACATAAGAAATAAAAAATTAAACACGACTTCCGGTCCCATATACCAAATTTGTGATTTGACGTATTTTTCATCAAATATGTTATTTTGAATTGTTATTTTATTGTTTTTTTGAAGTTAATTTATTTTGAACTGAAGTTATGTTATTTTGAAGTTAATAATTTCCGAAAGAATTGTAATCCTTCTCATCAGTGACTGAGTGACTGGACTGAGTATACCACAATTTTTCATTCTAAATATACAGAATATACTGTGCAGGTTGTATTAGCGAATTCTATTACAACCAAATTCAATTACAATTATTTCTTCGTCACAATCGCACAGCTCTAGTTTTCTGTGTAAGCAAATTTTAATTTTTATTTATTTATAAGCAAATTTAAACGTTTGAATGTGATTTTTGAATACATTCTCTAATACATGTAACTACCAAATATGCAACCGATCATTACGATCATTTTAATTGTGTTTAACACGTAGAAGTATATTAGTATTAATTCACACGCATAAACAGTTAAAATGATCGTAATAATCGGTTACATATTTGGTAGTTACATGTATTAGAGAATGTATTCAAAAATCACAGTAAAACGTTAAGTTTGCTTATAAATAAAATAATAATTATGTATAATCATCATGCGTATATTTAATTTTAAGAAGATTTTGTATTGAAGTTTGCACACATTTTGTAATTTAAAGTACTATGAAAATCCAAAATATGTAAAATCTCATCAAAGAAATATTAAAACTTAAATAAGCAAAATACAAAAAATATATTTTTAATATAAAAGCTTAATATAAAACTTTATTTAACATTTCATATTATCTCACTAAGGGTAACATAAGTAACATAATTGATTTAATTTAGCAAATAATTTTATAACAAAAATTCAAATGTTTCTTTTGCATTAGTTTACATGCGGTTACAGCAACAATTATATAGGTTCTTGTTTAGATTTTTGGGATTTATAAAAACTTTAGGTTTTACTTTATAATTGTTTTAAAGCTGAATAATTTATTAAACACGCACGCACTTTCTTAATATTAATTAGGGCTATTTTACCCGGTTTCCAAATAAAAGAGTCAATCAAGCAGAGCTACTTTTTAATTTTGAAGCACAAAATCCTAAGAGATAGGCCAGTTAAATATAATATCTAAAGTAGAAAAATGCTCGATTTCAAAAAACATGTCTAATTAGTTTGCAATGAAATTTCATAAAATTAGAAGGGTAATATCATTTAAATGGAGGTTGGCCCTTGTGTTGTGAAATTGAGATTTGTAATAGGACTTATAGTTCAGATTAAATAAAAACGCTACTTAAACGACAATGATAACGCGTTACATCAAATTAATCAAAACTGTCTTTTTTGCCTTTAAGTGATATGCCGTCAAAGCAACATCAGAATATTTTAGCAGTTTAATCATATTGAGTTAAAGCTTCACAAGTTGAACTTAAAACCTTTAACAAAACGCTATACATACCTATATTCAAAATACTTTGCTTTATACAGACGTTTCGAATAATTTGGTGTGCATACAGCTTAACGGTAAAGAAATAGATTCTTAGTACATATTTTATATGTCCAAGGTACAAAATTATTTAACGGCTTTTACCAAACTTGCAGTTTCTTCTGATTTTACCAGCTGCTTTTCAACGATGAAATGAATTATTTATTGTTTTCTGATATTAAGAGCTGTACCAGTTATATTTTTGTTATGAAATTTTAAATATATCAAAAACGTATCTAACCTCCGTGTATTAACAGGCGCATAAATTTTGTAAAGGCAAATATTGACTTTCAAATTTCAAGCAATTGTGATTAGCCGTTTTGATGATCAATAAGTTAAAATTTATAAAGGACCTGCACTTTGATAAAACGTGTTAAGTAATCCTGCAATTTATATTCATGTTAACAATATTAAAATGCCAAGTTCGATGCTTCTTGAACTCTGGAAAGATGTAGATTACCACTTGACCTATACAAATTGAACAATTCTGAAAGTATAATAAAATAAATTATTTTCTTAGTTATTGATCTAATTTTAAATTTGCATACCCGGATAAACAATAGCCTAAAAACTACGATACTACGATCGGCGTTGATCAGTTGTCACCCTTTAAAATTAAATAATTCAAACTCCGATTATGCTTAGTAGATACTTCAACTTAAAAATAACATTTGAATTTGATGAATTTTACCCTAGCAACTAATTTGAAACGTCCTGGAAATAGTTAAACATTAATTAATTGCATTATTATGAATATTCGATATTAAATTCATTTACCAGATCAATCAATTTATTAATGTGGTTTTCCAGTTGCGACCAAACTACGATGCTACGGCGGATAATGATCAGCTGTTAAGCCTAGAACTAAAATTTAATTAAACTAAACTAGACAAAAACTATGAAAATTACCTAGACTGGTATATTCGCATAGAAGTGAATTCAAAATTAAATTAACTCAGCCAGAAACTGACGTTCCGATCGACGATGCCAGGCCGTTACTTCCATGTTTCACTGTTCGGATTTTAGAATGTATTTAAACTGATAGTTCGATGTTTATTCTACCCTAGGAAGCTGGATATCTGATCACTTATCCAAGCTTAAATAATTCTGAAAATATATACATCTTATTAAATGGCTAATCTGTCAATGTTGGTTTTTAAAGATAACATTAACTTAAGTTACAATACAATATCAAAATCTGAAAAGATAATACAATATTTAATTATATATATTGTCACTCGAGATCTAGATATTCAATGTTTATTGTTAATATAATTTATCACTAATGGAAAAAAGTTTAAAATATATTTCTTTACATGTTCAATAGTACTGCGATACTGAGAAATTCGTAATAAATGTTGAACGTCTGAGGCTCGCTTTGCACATAACCATAATAATTTAAAGCAACATTTTCCGTAAATTAACTGCCTATATGCAAAAAAGTAAAATAAAACAAATATCACGAACATTTGGCAGTAGAACGCATTTTAGAATAAACTGGTTTATATGATTTTCAATACACATTAACTTATAAAATACAAACCATAATTCTGTTTGCAGTTTGTTAAAATTAGGAAACACATGATTTTTGACGCACAATTTAGTTTTATGCTGTTATAAGAAACACGCATATAAATACAAGCTACAAATTATTTTAAATACGTACACATAAACCCAAGAGTTAGTTAAATTATAATATTCTATTAAATTTAAATGTGTATACATATACCACGAGCTATTTAACCAAAATAATTGTGCAAATTCCCTCCGCAATCATCACTTAATTTATCATCTTTACACAATTAATGAAACATTTTCGCAATGTCTGTCAAGTTTGCCTAATCTTTGTGTTTTGTTCTATTTTTCTCATAAGCTACGGAATATTCTGGCAATAAAATTTAAATAAAACCGATTCTACTGAAAAATATGCAGAGACAGGATGTAGTAAGTAGTAGTTCTTGTAAGAGAGAGTAACATTTCATAATTTACTTCACAAACTAATATTAGTTTGTACATAAAAAGATGAATTTGTCAGTAAATTCTATGTAAAGTATTATTTGCCATAGTGCGATATTGAATATTCAATATCATATTATGGAAAAGCTTATTTTACATAATGTACATATATGTAAAATTTGGTTAGCGTGAAGTTTATGACAAATTGACAAAAAACCTTACAACAGCAAAAAAGTGTAAAAGCAAGTATTACACTTTTAGCACAATCTACTAAGAAGATGATATCACATATTTTGTCATTTTTTGACAAAATTGTGTAGCTTACACATATTAATTGAAAAAAGTGTAGGCAGTTGTTTGACTGCCAATGACAGGGCATCGTAGAGATGGCTCCCTAATTCTGAGTATGCCATCGTGTTGTCTACACTTTACTTGATTATTTGTGCTAATCGGAATATTGGCGCGACCCGTCAGACAGTGATTTCTCGATTTTACAAAATTTTACTACCAAAAAAAAGTGTAGGCAGTTATTTGACGGCCAATGACAGGGCATCGTAGAGATGGCTCCCGAACTCCGAGTATGCCATCGTGTTGTCTATACTTTACTTGATTATTTGTGCTAATCGAAATATTGGCGCGACCCGTCAGACAGTGATTCTCGATTTTACAAAATTTTACTACCAAAAAAAAGTGTAGGCAGTTATTTGACGGCCAATGACAGGGCATCGTAGAGATGGCTCCCGAACTCCGAGTATGCCATCGTGTTGTCTATACTTTACTTGATTATTTGTGCTAATCGAAATATTGGCGCGACCCGTCAGACAGTGATTCTCGATTTTACAAAATTTTACTACCAAAAAAAAGTGTAGGCAGTTATTTGACGGCCAATGACAGGGCATCGTAGAGATGGCTCCCAAACTCCGAGTATGCCATCGTGTTGTCTATACTTTACTTGATTATTTGTGCTAATCGAAATATTGGCGCGACCCGTCAGACAGTGATTCTCGATTTTACAAAATTTTACTACCAAAAAAAAGTGTAGGCAGTTGTTTGACGGCCAATGACAGGGCATCGTAGAGATGGCTCCCGAACTCTGAGTAGGCCATCGTGTTGTCTATACTTTACTTGATTATTTATGCTAATCGAAATATTGGCGCATAATGTTGATTTGAATATGAGGGCGAATGCCGATTTAGATTTAATCAAAAGTGGCAATACTATGAAGTTGACCACCAATGAGGTTTTGCGCAAAATCAGGTCCGAAATATTAAAATTAGACGATTTAATTCTGGATTGCGATATTTACGATGTGACTCGTCGTTGGGATATGGAAAAGCTGGAGAAGGACAGTAAATATATTTACTCGGTTTCCTTACCTTTAGTTATTACCTTATTAAGAAGATCACAACTAGAGCTAATTTTGAAGTATGGTCCATTAAAAATATATTTAGATGCAACTGGAAGTCTAGTAAAAAAGCCGAAATGCCACCCCGAACACTATTGCAATAAAATTTTATATTATGCATGCGTGGTAAAAATTGGTACGACAATTGTTCCGGTAGCAGAAATGATCTCGTGCAAACATGATACTAGGACAATATCACATTTCTTGTTAGATTTCAAAGGAGAAATGGCGGAAATTCCTAAATTGAATTTCCCGTTAATTTATGTTGTAGACTGGACGTGGGCTTATATTCAAGCCATCCTTTCCATATTTAATAATATGAATGTTATAGAGTATATTAATTACACATTTAATGTTATGAATACTAGTAAAGAACCAGTAAAAAATACCGTATCTGTGTTTATTTGCTGTACTCATTTTATTAATATAATTGCAAGACAGATTAAGAAAAAACTCCCGAATGGTGGTACAACTATTAAAAATTTTTTATTAGATATATTTTGTTTAATATTGAATTGTGACACATTGGGGCAGGTTTATGATTTATTTGAATTGTACATCATTATATGTACAAACGAATTCAATACTGAGACTGTAAAGCAAGCATACAGTCAGTTTACTGCTCTTACGCGATTTATTTATTCCTGCGAAAGTACCACGACTGAAACCGATAAATCCAATTTCAAAACGGGTGAGGCTTTGGAACATAAATTTGAAAATGGCAAAGGACAATATTCCCAAAGCTTATTCTATCAACATTTTTTTCTGTTATATGAAAATATACAAACGACAATAAAAAATGAGCAATCAGATTTAACAGAAAATGTTTTATATTGTCCTGATTTTGTGGTATTCTCCATGCAAAGATATTTTGCGTACATTACTCTTTGGGGTACATGCTTCTCAAAATATTTGAATATAGAAGGTCGCATGTCCAACTCCAATGTTGAGTTGTGGTTCAGCCACGTTAAAAATTTATACGTAGAAAAAAAATACCTCAGAATTGGCCGATTTGTCGCGTTATTAAAACGGAAGATTGCCCTTATTGTAAATTCGATAGCTGTTTCTGATGCTCTTAAAGCTACGCCAAAGTCCCAAAAGAGAGCATTTTAAAAACCTCCGAATCTGAAGATGATCCGGAAGACCCCAGAAACTCAGAAAATTGGAATAAGAAAATACGGTTGTATAATTCACCAAAACACATCGGTAAACGGGTCGTACAAAGGTATTCTAAAAACCCCCCAATATTCAAAAAATCGAAAGAAGTTGTGGCCTGTGTAGAACTGTCAACCAACCAATTACTTTTATCGAATGGGTTTTCCTACCAAAATAAAAGCAATGATACAATTAATATCTTCTCTACTTGTGGCTTTGATTCTTTGTCACAAATCATATGTAATGTATTTAGAGATTATGAGCATTTGAATACCAAATTAAATGAAAATGACTCTGACTATTTCAGATTTATCAAACTGTTTTTAAGATGCGGGGCCGATCATTCAACATATATTAAGCGAACAGACTTAATTTTAAAATGTTTTAACGTAACACACACGACATGCAACATTCAACTTAACTGTGTTTGCAATATATCCAAATATATCGAATATTTTTCAACCCGAACGATCCAATTAGATTATAAGTGTCCACATTGTTTAATATCGCATAAAAAGGACAATTATTACATTCCTATTGATTATGTAAATTTTAAAGAAAATGATCTTAAAAGTTTACAATTGTCTTTTAAATTTTACGCATCACATTGCAGAAAATGTAAATCTGAGATTGAAAACCCGGAAGAGCTGCAACTTCGAACAAGCAATGGATTAGCAATAGTCGATGTTCAACCAATTAACGCAAATACTAGATATAACATTAAAATTAACGAAATTCAATCGGAATTAGTTTTTGGGTCTAATAAACTAATACTTATTGGTATTGTACACTACCATCATGCACAAACTCGTGGAGGTGTAGGACATTATATTGGGTATGTCAAAAGGAAAAACGGATTATGGGAAATTCATGATGATCTAGCAGAATCAATCATGGAAACGAGCTCCGATAACCGAATTAACCCGGTGACATTAATTTATATCGATGAGAAACTAAACTAGTTAGCTACAGACAACACGATTATTTTCATTTTATTATTGTTATTTATTGTTGATAGATCTTAACTTAAACTTAATATCACCAAGTTTCATTGAACACTATACGCTAAATCATTAACTTTAAACACTATCTATGTAATCTCACTTACCCGTAAGAATTTCCATTATATATCTGGAAAAACTTACAAGCTAAGCGGAAACATATCATCGCGGAACATAACATTTTTAACGCGGAAGTACAATTTTAAAGAATCGCGGAAATTATGGAAAAATGTTATGTTGATGTATATGCTTGTTTTAAGATTTTAAACATTAAATGGCCTTGACAAATATTTACAATTATGCGCTTATTGTTTGTAATGTAATATTATGTAAACACGTCTTACTTATTATAAATTAACTTTGAAAGTGGAATGACCGAGGAAATTGGCTTATTAGAAATTAAATTTAATGAATAAGGAAAATTTTGTAAAATCGAGAATCACTGTCTGACGGGTCGCGCCAATATTTCGATTAGCACAAATAATCAAGTAAAGTATAGACAACACGATGGCATACTCAGAGTACGGGAGCCATCTCTACGATGCCCTGTCATTGGTCGTCAAACAACTGTCTACACTTTTTTTTGGTAGTAAAATTTTGTAAAATCGAGAAATTACTGTCTGACGGGTCGCGCCAATATTCCGATTAGCACAAATAATCAAGTAAAGTGTAGACAACACGATGGCCTACTCAGAGTTCGGGAGCCATCTCTACGATGCCCTGTCATTGGCCGTCAAACAACTGCCTACACTTTTTTTTGGTAGTACAATTTTGTAAAATCGAGAAATTACTGTCTGACGGGTCGCGCCAATATTCCGATTAGCACAAATAATCAAGTAAAGTATAGACAACACGATGGCATACTCGGAGTACGGGAGCCATCTCTACGATGCCCTGTCATTGGCCGTCAAACAACTGCCTACACTTTTTTTTGGTAGTAAAATTTTGTAAAATCGAGAAATCACTGTCTGACGGGTCGCGCCAATATTTCGATTAGCACAAATAATCAAGTAAAGTATAGACAACACGATGGCATACTCAGAGTACGGGAGCCATCTCTACGATGCCCTGTCATTGGTCGTCAAACAACTGTCTACACTTTTTTTTGGTAGTAAAATTTTGTAAAATCGAGAAATTACTGTCTGACGGGTCGCGCCAATATTCCGATTAGCACAAATAATCAAGTAAAGTATAGACAACACGATGGCCTACTCAGAGTTCGGGAGCCATCTCTACGATGCCCTGTCATTGGCCGTCAAACAACTGCCTACACTTTTTTTTGGTAGTAAAATTTTGTAAAATCGAGAAATTACTGTCTGACGGGTCGCGCCAATATTCCGATTAGCACAAATAATCAAGTAAAGTATAGACAACACGATGGCCTACTCAGAGTTCGGGAGCCATCTCTACGATGCCCTGTCATTGGCCGTCAAACAACTGCCTACACTTTTTTTTGGTAGTAAAATTTTGTAAAATCGAGAAATTACTGTCTGACGGGTCGCGCCAATATTCCGATTAGCACAAATAATCAAGTAAAGTATAGACAACACGATGGCCTACTCAGAGTTCGGGAGCCATCTCTACGATGCCCTGTCATTGGCCGTCAAACAACTGCCTACACTTTTTTTTGGTAGTAAAATTTTGTAAAATCGAGAAATTACTGTCTGACGGGTCGCGCCAATATTCCGATTAGCACAAATAATCAAGTAAAGTATAGACAACACGATGGCCTACTCAGAGTTCGGGAGCCATCTCCTATACTTATGGAACTATGCATAAGATATGTAATTATTTTTTACTGTGATAAGTTTGGCACTTTTTAATTTTATAAATTTGTTTTTTTTCAATTTTTAATTTTAATTGGAAGAGAATTTTATTTTTTAAAGTTCTTTTTTAAGAATTTTTTTAAAAGTTGTTTAAAAACGTTATGTGAAATAAATATAATATGTACAACACAAACATTTTTTGTTTACATTAATATTAAATTTATTAAAACGATTTATTTGTTTTTTAACTTATTTTTATTTTGTATATACCCCTACGTTTATGACGGTATATTCCGTCATCTTCAGGGGGAAATTAATTATAAACAAAATTTTCTCCATTACGTTTTTTCAAATTTTACAGTAATGTCTAAAATATCTACGTTTATGGCCAAAAATAAATTTTATATAATACAAAGTTTAAATTTAGAAACAAGATTACATGAAAATTCAATTTAAAATAATATTATCATAATATTCAACATCACCAGCTGTGACAAATGTACAGCCTGAAGAAGCGGTGATTATGACACGAGGTGAAACAACTACCATCGAAGCAGTAGAAAATGTGGATACTATTTCAGGAAAGGATTGGATCATTAATTTGACGGGTCAAGAAATTCCTCTAGACGTGGCCAAAATTCTTAGTTTAGGTAATAAATTTTGCTTACCTTTTAGGAAGGATTCTGTTCCTTATAATAAAATCGTTGCGGATATAGAGAGTGGCATCTCAAAATTAGATGAGGAAACTCATATTACATAATATTAGAAATAGAGTTATAAATATTTTAACAAATTTTAAGTGTAGTAACATTGCAAACAAAAAATTTTTAGAAATGGAAGAAATGCAAAAAATTCGGGATTCATTTAAGGCAAAAAGGTTTTTGAAAGAAAACGACAAAATTTATGTATTGAAAGCTGACAAGGGTAACACAACGATTCTCATGAACAAAACTGTATATTTGAGAAAATGAACTTACTCTTGTCAGACAACAATACATATTGTGAAATTAACAAATTTGGCATTTCTTCAATTCAGACAAATTTAAATTTAATGATAAGCTGTTGGGAACGTCTAGGCAAAATTGACAGTGTAGTGGCAAAAAACTTAAATAATTATAATGGTACCAATCCTCGGATGTATGGTTTACCGAAAATCCACAAGGATGGTTGCGCCCTGAGACCAATTGTAAGTTATTTGGGATCACCGCTGTACAATTTATCTAAATTTTTGTCTAATATTCTAAATTGTTTTGTTGGAAATAATTTTTCTTCGATCAAAAACGCGGAAGATTTTAGACATAAAATTCAAAATAGTATAGTTCTACCTCAAAATTACATCTTAATATCTTTGGGCGTTGAACCTTTGTTTACCAACGTAGACTCGTTGTTGGTATTAAATTTGGTAAAAACATTTTGGAATGATATAAAGTTAAAAAGCAACACTAATTTAGATTTGAATAACTTTTTGGAAGGATTAAAATTTGTTTTGAATCACACAGAATTTAGTTTAAACGGAATATGTTTTAAACAAGTGTTTGGCTCTCCAATGGGATCACCAGTCAGTCCAACAGTGGCTAACTTGGTGATGGAGTATATTGAGACTGAAGTGTTGAAAACATCTTCCGTTAAACCTATTTTCTTCTTTAGGCATGTGGATGATATTTTTACGGCTATTCCAAATTCAGATGTTGAATATTTTCTTGAATTATTCAAAAGTTTTACTCCGCGAATCAAATTTACTTGTGAAATTGAAAATGAAGGTCGTTTAGCTTTTCTTGATGTTTTTGTGATACGTAATGAAGATGGAAGTTTAAAAACGAACTGGTATCATAAAAAAAGTTGGTCGGGTCGATACCTAAATTATGAATCGTGGCTTCTATCTTCATACAAAAATAATACGGCATTTTTATTGGCGGAAAAAGTTTTAAGATTGTCGGATGGAGAATTTCATTCTGACAATTTCAAAATTTTAAAGAACGTATTGTTTTCAAATGGCTATACCCAAAGAACATTATTGCCAGAAATATTAGGAAGGCTATCGATAAAAATACCAAATCAAAATTTACCCGTTGAAAATAATCGTCAACATTTTATTTCGATCCCTTACATAAAAAATTTATACGAAAAAATTATATTTTTATTTTTAACTTAGTATATAATTTAAAGTGTTCTTGTGGAAGAGAATATGTTAGTCAAACCAAACAATATTTAAAAAATAGGCTATACCAACATATAACATGATTCCACAAAAACCTTTAGCCAATCATACAGCGCAATCTCAAACCATTTACGACAAACTGGCCACTCTTTATCTATAGAGGATGCGACAATTTTGGATAAGAAGGAGAATCTTACTAAAAGGCTTATTTTGGAAAGTATACATATAAAAAAAATTCAAAATTCGCAAAATTTATTAAATATACAAGAAGTTTCCAAATTTTTGTTAAATTATTATGATAATATTATTTTAAATTGAATTTTCATGTAATCTTGTTTCTAAATTTAAACTTTGTATTATATAAAATTTATTTTTGGCCATAAACGTAGATACTTTAGACATTACTGTAAAATTTGAAAAAACATAATGGAAAAAATTTTGTTTATAATTAATTTCCCCCTGAAGATGACGGAATATACCGTCAAAAACGTAGGGGTATATACAAAATAAAAATAAGTTAAAAAACAAATCTGTGGCAATATGGCATAAGGGAATAACTCGAGTTATACCCTTTTACATATTATTTCAAATTCGAAATCTCCATATTCGAATTCATATAATATCAATTTTTTGTAATAATCCAGCAACTACAAACAACCGTACTAATCATTTAAAAAAGCAATAATTCAAAAATCTCATACGATTTTGAACGACTCTTAATTTTAGAAACGTTTTCCTGAAAAATGCGAATTTTAGAGTTATTCCCTTATGTCATATTGTCAATAGTAGAACCTCGATATAACGGACTAATTCGGACGAGGGCAATCCGTTATAACCGATTGTCCGTTATATAAAATATATAATTTTTTTCTCTTTCGGTCATTACATGATACCCGGATCATCTTCATGTTCTTCCAACTACTGCGATACATTTTCCACGTTCACATTTTTATCATTATCCTGTATTATTCTGCTGTAATCATATACTTCTAGCCCATCTAAATCGATGATTCTCTAAAATTCAAACTTTCACTTAATTCTAGGCTGCCGCAAAACGAAAAATTGCTGATATTATACATAGGTTATAGTTTTTAATATTTTGTAAGATACACTACGCTATTGTGTCTTCTTTATTAAATTGATGTGGTAATACAATCATTACTTCCTCTAGAGATTTTTTGCAGTATGTATATACGTTTGGTGGCCAGAATTATTCCTTGGTCCATTGGCTGGATAAGTGAAGTGGTATTTTTGTAATGGATCAGTGAAGTTGTATATCGGCGTCGAGAAATGCAGAATATGTGAGTCCATTTTTTCTAATTTTGCTTTCTTCGCATCAAATGAAAGAGGGGAACAGTTTGCATCGATTTTAAAATCGATTTATAAAATATTATCATATAAAAAGTGTTTTTAAGGAAGGAGAGTGAAAAATAATTTTCATTGTCTCCTGAAACAAATTGTTTTTGTGGACAATGTGTTTTTAAGGAAGGAGAGTGAAAAATAATTTTCATTGTCTCCTGAAACAAATTGTTTGTGGAGTTACACAATTTGCAATTCTCGATGACGATATTAACATAAGTACCTACATAATTTTCTAATTAAAAAAAAAAAAAATTGTCCGGTTTATCCGAAGTCCGGTATATCGGGGTCCGTTATATTGAGGTTTTACTGGGATGAATAATTTGGTCATTGTAGAAAATTTACCTTTTTTTTTTTTTTTTTTTTTTTTTTTTTATTTCTTGTAAATTTGGTGTAAAGGTACACACACACTATTTTGAGCATATGCTCATTACAATAGAGTGTGCACTGTGCAGCCACAGGTTGGTAATATAATGACACAATATCACTTCATACTCCACATCATATAGAAAGCTTGGCACGCATTTTATTTTTCTGCAAAAATTCTTTTCTGGATAGTCCTCATTTTAATCAGTTGAGCATCACCAATCAGGATTTACAAGTGTCTCGCAGTTCTACTAACATCTCCTCTTCAAGATAAAATTTTGGAAAAATTGCATAAATTGAAAAAAAAAAAAAAAAAATCAGAAAAAATTATAAAAATATACGTCCGGCTGACTCGAAAGTCAAAGCCAGCACAAAGGAATTAAGGGGACATAGCAGCTTCAAATTTCCATTTTTTTTTTTTTTAATGTATATTTTTGAATGAAAACGAAGACATATCTTAATTAAACTTTGCACATAATATGTTTTATTAGTATTTAACTATACAAATAAAATGTTTTTAAATTTTTTTTTTGGCCCCGCGTCGTCTGCTAGAATTTTTTCAAAAATACACCAAAATATCACGGTGGGCAGGATTCCTGCCTTCAGAAAAGTCTGAAACAAAAAAACACGGGGTTTTAATCAGCATCAAAGCCGCTATAGAATGAACTAAAAAGAAAAAATTTGGTTGAAAAGTAACAAAATGGCGTCGTTTTTTTCAAAAATCGACGTTTGTTGCCCCCGAAAATCTGCTGTAACTTAAAAAATTGTACGCCGCTTTTTTCATCCGTAGTTCATTCTGAAGATTAACATGTGTAAATTAACGTGTTAAGATTTCAGAACGATCAGATAAATATATTTTTTTTAATCCTGCCCATCGTGATATTTTATTGTACAGAAAAATTTTATTGTTTGATTGCATAAGTAGTGAAAAATTGTGTTTTCCTTTTCTCATCCTACCTGAAAATGTAGAGAGATTTGCTTCTACGAATGTTCAATCATTAATTCTAAACATATTGAGGACGCAAATTATCGAATAATATATTCAATTCGAGTGAATTTTAGTTCATAAATATTTAAGTCAAAATAACCGAATTTGCATTAGTTCTTATGGGAAATTAAAAGAAGTAATATTTACGCCCGTATTACGGGCTTTTTCTTCTAGTAAAACATATGTGCAAAGTTTAATTAAGATATGTCTTCGTTTTCATTTAAAAATTTCCATGTCCTCTTCAATGAAGTAATAGTCCCGGAATATTACCCAATCCCCCAATTTAGAAGATTTAATGGCAAATTTATATGTGAAGGTTTTCTTTACAGTTTTGGATATGAAAGATAGATTCTTTCAAATTAAATTAGAGGAGCAATCAAGCGAGTTGTGTAGTTTTGCTACCATATTTGGAGTATAAAAATTCAATAGGCTGCCATTTGGTTTAAATATGGCACCACAGTTTCTCCAAAAAATAAATGAGTAACATTTTAGAGATATTGAAGGGGAGTTCGTATATATAGACGACATTTTAATTAGTGCAAGAACAGATTTAGAACATGTTGTAAATATCCAATATTAGATAAAGTATTAGAGCATGCTAAACAGTTGAATATAAAATTTAACGAAAAGAAAATTCAATTTACAGTAGAAACTGCTAGTTATTTAGGGCACATTTTTTTTCAAAAGACGGAGTTTTCCCAAATCCAAATCGTGTTAAAGAAGTGGACACAATTCAAGATCCGACAAGCATACAAAAATTACAGAGCATTTTAGGGATGTTAAACTATATTTGCGAGCTTTTATACTGAGAATGTCAGAATTAACTGCAAGTATGCGTGAATTATTAGAGAAAGACAAACAATTTATATGGGAAATAACTTAGTCCGCATCTTTGGGTGTTGTATAGAATTTTTAAAACTGAGAAACTTGAAACAATTACTAGAACCCATTGAATATATAAAATTTAAAAAATGTATGATATTTGTGGGGTTTATATGATTTACAGGATTCTTTGAACTCATTTATCAAATTGATAAAATTTATAGAGTTTATAAATATATTAGAATTTATAAAATTTATAGACTTTGTAGAATTTAGAGTATTTGTAAAATTTATATAATTTATCGGATTTACAAAATTTATAAGAAACAAAAAGATTTGTAAAATTTAAAGCACTTACTGAATTTTTAAACTTTATTTATAGAATTTATAGAACTTATAAATTTTAAACGAAATTGAATTAACTTAGAATTAATAAAATTGGTAAAGTAGGATTTTTCAAAATTTTTGTATTTATAAAACAAATAAAGTTTGAGTTTGTAGGATTTATAAAACAGACACATTTGCAACAATTAATAAAACATAAAGAATCTACAAAATTTATAGAATTTTAAAAACTTATTGGATTTTAGACTTTGTAGAATTCATAAACATTATAGGATTTACAGAATTGACTGAATTTATAAAATTCAATGAATTTATTGAATTTATATAATTTATAAAAATTAAAAATTATTTAGAAACATGTAGAATGAAAATAAGTCAAATTTGAGTTTGTAGAATTTATAGAATTTACAGACCTGAATAATATATAGAACCCATAGAATCTGTAACATTTAGAGAATTTATAGGTTTTAAAAACATATATTTACAGACTTAAAATTTATCGAGTTTATTGAACTTTTAAGATTTATAGAACTTACCGAATTTACAGAATTTATAAGAATTGAAGAATTTATGAGATTTGCAGAATGTAAAGAACTTACTAAATTTTAAAACTCTATGCATAGGATTTATAGAGTTATTCATAGAATTTATAGAACTTATAAAATTTATAGAAATGATTGTTTATAGGATTTTCCGAAATTTTTCTATTTATTTTTTATTCATAAAATAGAACACAAAGAATCTACAAAATTTAACGAATTTGTATTATTGATAAAATTTATAAACTTTATAGAATTTGCAGATTTTATAGAATTTATAAAATTCATAAAATTTAAAGAGTTTATAGACATGTTAAGACGTTTGAAGAGAGAGAGAAGAATTTATAGGATATATATAATTTAAGAAACTTGTTGGATTTTTAGACTTTATAGAATTTGTAGAATTTACTGAATTTATTGATATACCTAATTTATTCCGTAATTTAAAATTTTCAGAATTTATATACATAATACTTCAAATTCTATTAACTTTATAAATTCTATATTTTTAAAAAATTTTAAATTGTGTAAGCCCTTTAATTCTAAAATTTATGTATACCCTAATCGTAACTGCGATTTAGTTATCGTTTTTACGTGTTACCTTTGAGTATATATATATACTCAAAGGTGTTACCAATGATTATAAAAATATCTAATATTTTAAACGAAATAAAAGAAATTTGTTTTTTTTTTTGTAAAATTTTTATTTTTTTTTTTTTTTTTAATATATTATTTAAATAAAATATATACCGGAATTAATTTCGGAATTCCGGAATCGAGAACATTTGAATTCGAAAATTCCGGAATTATTTTTTGGCCAAAAATTGGATGCCCTAGTAGTAGTAGACTATTTTAATAAATGCTTGGAGATAATAAATTAAATAATGAAACAGCTGCTGAGATTATAGATAAACTAAAAAATATGTTCTTTACTCATGGTATACCAAATAGGGCATGCAATTTTTGGGAAAAATGTGATTCCGGAATTTTCGGATTTGAATGCTCTTGATTCCAGAATTCCGGAATCAATTCCGGAATTGATATTTTTTAAATAATCTTTGATTAAAAATTAAAAATTAAAATTTTACAAGAAACAACCAATTTCTTTTATTTAGAAATTTGTTTTCCTGTTTTCCTGCTTTTTCTCATTAAACCTAACGCACCGAGGGTTGTATCATTTAGTCAGACTAGAGTTTTAGTGGCAATATTTCCTGCTGCTAAATACGCTCTTTCAGGCTCGATGCTGATTGATGGAAAATTTTCATAAACATTGTGATGAATAGGGCCTCGAGGGCATCTCAAAATTATCGCCTCAAAATTAAAATCGTTTTCGAAACGTAGGGAAAAACGTTGTTACATACGGCTAGTTCGCTAGTCAAAATGCAAAAGTGTGTACCTACGTTTTTAATATTTTTCAGGAAGCCTGAAAAGCGAGCGAATTGGCCATAGCAGAAACACTAAAATGAACTAACACCATTGAATGTTTTTTCACTTTTACAATTTTGTTGTCACAAATTTAATTCAAAAGACTAGCAAACAGTAATTTTCTTAGCGGTAAATCAATAAACAATTTTAAGGAATTTTGTAGATACACTTTTGCGATTTGTTGATTTTTTCGTTTTTGAGAACTAGTCAAATCAATATTTTGTGTTGAATCAACGTTCCCGCAATCATTCCCGTAATCAGCATTCTTGACCAAGGAGTATAATTATTGAATTGTTAAGTTAAATCATTGCCGTCGGAGCTTGAATTGCTCTCATCAAATTTATACCGGAATTGTAAGGACGCGACACTTTCTGAATTTGATTGTTTGAGTCCGAATTGGAATGAAGACTTTTCCTATTAAATACATTGTTCTTTACCGGGATATATACGGCGCTGCATAGTTATTACGTACAAATTTCCTTTTGGCGGTTTTGAAAACTAAGAAACAATACAACACTTATTTAACAGGTGTATTTTAGGGATGGGTTAGATGCATTTTTTATAGACGTGCATTTATTGTTTTGTTATTCGTTTATTTGGTGTCATATCCCAGTGAACGCAAAAAGATACACAGTAATCAAAAGTGATCAATTTTGAACATCTCTATAAATTGACCACTTTTTGTCAGTCCCTGAAATATTAGCTATAACATTTGTTATTGGACTGCTATTCCTTAAACTGACCACCTCCATAAAGTGACCAAAATTTCTGTGATTCTTGAGTGGTCACTTTAGAAAAGTTTCACTATTTTATAGTACAAAAATACTATAATTACATAAAATTAAGTTGAAACTACTTAAATTAGTGTAAGAAAGAGAAATCCGATAATTCCGGAATTAATGTTTTCACTTCCGGAATAACTGAAACTAAAATATGCGCCGGTATTCCGGAATACGGAATTCCGAATTCCGGAATTGGATGCCCTAATACCAAATGAACAAGTGGCAGATAATATGCATTTCAGTAGCTGAGTTTGCACAATTTTAAGATAGTTGGGGTTTTAAAATTATAACCAGCTCACTGCATTCTCTACAGTCAAATGGAGTAGCGGAAAAAGGCATCCAAACAGGCAAAAATATTATAAAACAAATGTAGAACAGAAAGCAGGGCTGTTCGAATATACATTATATATACATTAATACAGGAATTGGGTTATCACCAGTTCAAATATTAATGGGAAAGAGAACACGAACAAAATTAACAATTAGGGACAATTTATTAGAAATAGGAAATCAAGTAACGATAAGGAAGAAACTTGAAGAAACAGTGGCGGCTCATTTTAATAGAAGCGCTAGACCGAGAAAAGATTTTGAGATGGGCGACGTAGTGACGTATGGAAATTATAGACAGAAAAGGTGGGATAAAGCAAAAATAATCAATAAACATGGTACACCACGTTCATGTATTAAGGGGAAAAAATGGAAAAATATATAAAAAAACATCAAGGCATTTGAGGAAATCTTACAATAGGGATTTTAGGGCGTAGTAATGTAGTTAGGGCGACAGAAGCTAATGGGTTTTGAAAGAGAGTGTCCAAATGCGTTAATGAGTGTTGTTGATCAAAGTAATGTGGGTTTCAGAGCGGAAGAAGAGATACCGCATGTTAAAAGATCAATTAGGGGAAAAATTTGTCCTATCAGGTTTAGAGACTATCACAGATATTAAATAAAAAAAAAATGTAATGAAGTAACGATGGTTGTAAGGGCGGTGGACGAAAACAGTACATATAAGAACATCATTGTGTAAAAGTCGCATAACGAAATAAATAAAACTTAAATAAAATATATAAATATCTTGTTCTTAAGTGACCATCTAGATATAAAACAGATACATAATTTGGCGTTCTAGATTTGGAAGTTTTTGTTCTCAATTTAATCCACAAAACCGATAAATCACTAAAATCACTAAATGTTTATTTGCAATTCAAATAATTCCAATAGTATTTTGATTTATATATCGAAACAAAAAAAAAGCTAAATAAAGCTCTGCCCCATAAAATAATGATTCAACTATCAAAATTGTACATCGACATATTTGTCGAAAAGCAAACCACTTCAATTAGTCTAAAATTAGACGAAATAACAACAAAAACAAAAATTCCAAAGGCAGAGACAAAAACAAACAAAAAAAAATACTTAAAGGTCTTCCCGTAGGTATATACCAAACCACATTATACGGTATAGAAATTGAAATACTCCGAAAAAAAAAAACAAAAAAAATATTTGTGGCAAATATTTTCCAGCAAAGGTAACAAAAAACCAAGAAAGGGAAACCAAAATTTCTCATTTCTTAGTGTCATTCTTAGTCAAGGGTTGAATTTGTTTTTTAGCATTGTATATAATGCAAAAAAGGTTACAAATTCAGGAATTTTTTTTGCTGCTGCTGTTGTTTGTTGTTGTATTCTTGTCTTGTTCGGAAACATATTTAGAGTGACCCTTTTTGTGTAATTTTTGGCCATTTAACTACATTACAATGTTATGTGAGTATTAAAACATAAGTGTTACGGGAGGATGAGTTTAAGAAGTAGACGGGGAGGAAGGGTGATACGTATAAAAAGGATAATAATATTTTTATTTGATCATAATATTATTGCCTTTTGTGTTCGTATATGTATGTATAGCAGAGGACCAACGAGTAAAAGCAAAAAAAAAAGGGTTATTTATGGTAACATATGTTATTTTATTGTTTGTGAACAAACAAAATGAGGGCAAATTTATTATTTTATATAAAAGATAGCAACATCAAAATTTTACAAATACTAAATTCAGTGTGTTAAAATGAATACTTCTATACGTAAGTATAGACGCGTATACATTGTATACTGTAATATAGGCGAAATCGGTAAAAAACGAACAATAAATTAATTAAAATATCACTATGGGTGGTTTTTAAATTTTTTAATTAATCTGTAATTATTATTTAATTAATTTTGTCACTCACAAACAACATCTCGCAAAATTAACTTTGTTTCTGTAAATTCTGTGTATTTTATTAATTTTTTTAAACATAAAGTATATACCAAGAGATTTTTTTTTGTTTTTTAATTAATTTTGTGTCAATAACACATCTAATGTAATTACATTTCTTTAGTATTTTTTATTACAACCAAAATATTTATCGAATATGGCTTGCCGCAATCTAAACTCCAACTTGATGATTGGCTGGCTACATACAAACAACACAAAAAAATCATTCAAGAAGGACTTAATACTTCTAATCTATTGAGTACCTTAGAAAATTTACAAGACTGTTGCCACTCACTATAATTGACACTTGTGATGTAAACTTTTTTTCCCTTCAACATAAAACATTTTTTTTTTTTTTATGATCATCAATAATAGTTAAGTTCATTGGCATTATTTTGTGTGTATTAAATATTTCATCCATAAATTTTTGTTATTATTTATATAAATGACCCTCTAATAATTTTATGAGGGTTTAATAAACATTTTTTTTTTATTTGGTTTAATATTTATTAAATCGTAAATATAATAATATAACGTAGAAAAATATTATGGAATTTTCCAATTTTCCACTTTAATTTTACCAACATATATACACACACATACACATAAATGTTGCTATAAACAAAATAAAAATTAATTACATTTAATATTATTTTTATGGATTAAAAATGTGGTCCACACTAATAAAAGAGGGATATACTTTTTACATGTATAAATGAATAGGATTAATAGATGAAACAAAAAAAAATAATAATTATGCTCTTTTAGTTTATCTATATTTTAATATTGCCTTAATTATTATAACCATGATTGTCATAATCATCAACGCCATTAATGTTTCAGGATAATGATTTATTAACATCGTTGTCATGATACGGTTACGAGTTTAAGTTATTAAATTATTTTCGGTAAGAATTAAAGTTGATATAATTTCCTTTACCACATATCAAAACCTTTGAGGATGGTTTATAAATGAAAATAAATGTTATACCGTAAGCTAGGTATTAAGTTGTTTTGAAACATGTTTACCCAATATCAAATTAGTAAATACCTCCTTATAGTATTTGTACAGTTTATTTGTAATGATCTTAAGGTCTGTGTCTACACGTAAAATTACGTTGGAAGCAGATAGCCAATACTTCTCATCAATTTTTCAAACCTCACTCGCCATGTCAAACAAATATCCAATTTGTTGTGCAGAATACTCACGTAACGTTTTTTTAAACTGTGTTGCACGATCAAGTAAAACTGATAAAAGAACATTATTTGAAGATTCACCTGGATTTAAGAAATTAAAAATGTATTTTAATAGAGTGCAATTGTTGTTATTTTTAGTGTTAAATCTATTTATATTGGGTCAAGAAAAGTTTGAGTCGTTTTTTCAACAAAATTCATACACATTTTTCTAATATATTTTAAATGAACTTTATTTAATCAAATATGTGCGGTTTTGATCGATAACTATTTTTCTAATAAAACCATTATGGCATAGTAGAGACTGGCCTCAATCATCAGGCCAGGTTGGATCAGCAACATGATTCCCTTCCAATTCTACCAAACACAAAGCATTATCTTACATGACATCAATCCCATGGCTATGCCAATGAAGCTTCATCCATTTTGGACCACGATCTTTTTTGCATATTATTGCCATATGTGCCATTGCCATAAATTTTCCACTGTTAATACTTATGGTACCAAAATACCGAGCTTTTTTGGTACATGCAGCCTTACGCAAATGGTTCAAAATTGTTGTTTAGTCAATTTTAGTCGCAGCGATGTGATAAGAAGCAAAATTATTACCGAATCAAAACTAAACTCAAAGTAATGTTATTCACACAACAAAATATTAAGTCGGCTTATCTCAAACGTGACTTTTCGATAAAGGATTTGATAATAAGCATGTTGAATCTGGTCGAAAAGAGCCTATCGAGATATTTAAGGATTCGCCTCAAATCATGAGGGCTCAGGGTAGTGTTATGATTCGCGTATAATCCATTGTACAACTTTTTATGAGCTTGTATCAATCTACATGTATTATTTTATTATATGTATTATTTTGCCATAACACAGTTCAGGTGAAGGTACTTGATTTTTGCAGTGCAAAACCATGTAATATTTCTTCCTCCATAATCACTGATATTAAGTAAGATAGAAAAGACCTTCTCAAAGATCAAAGGAAATAAATTTATGAACTACTATGAAAGAATACAATTTAAAAGGCGTGAGCAAATGTAGGGTGGGCAATGACAACTTATTGACTAGACATTTATTTATTTTGGTTTTATTTATTTTGAAAATATTTCATTCCATGGTTTCATTCATCCGGTACAAGATTTCATTGAATTCGGCAAATGTTTCTTTTAATTCGGAAAAACGTATAGGTTTGGAAATAGTGTCGCCTAATTCGGGGTCGCTTAATGCAAAAAGGGTTTCTTTTAATCCGAAAATCTATTAGAAAAGTTCGATTTCGTATGATCATACTCACTCATTATACATTTTTGACAAACAGTGTTGGGGGCCACGGATTTTCAAATTTATCTAAAGCTGAAAACGGGCGAGATATTAATTTATCTGCAAATGCCAGATATCAACCTTAAGTAAGTTGAATTATAGATCAACTATCGTAAGGTTTTATTCCTGATTTATAGCACAACGGATTAATGATTTGCATAAATCTGTACGTTTTTTCACTCTATATTTGTTAATTTGTTATGTCTTTGCACGCCAAGATCACGCACTGACAATTTGACAAAAATTTGTTTGTTTGGTGACACTGGCTTCATATTAATAAGTTGCATCCCTAAAAAGTTCAGAAACATCTGGTGTTTGGTGTGAAAATGATCTTGAAGCGTGAATTGAATCTAATTTTGCGAAACTATATACATATGATAGAATTATTAAATGCAAAGCAAAAAATATTACAGTATGCATTTTAAATTATTCGTCCTCTAACTAAAGTGAAATTTAGTGAAAGGTGCGAGACAGAAAGCATCGAAAATTGCAAATAATTTTTGTCTTAAGTCACATTAAGCGATTATTCCTTGTGACCTTGTGATATGTACGAATAAATACGCCCAAATTTCACAATTTATTTCTTTACATAGATTGAAGAGCTACGTGTAGTAATACATACACAGACATTTTTATATTATTTATTGTTTTGGTTCAAGTTAACTAAGATAATTCGATTTTTTAAAATATTCTTGAAATCAATGTTTCCTCAATTTTCATGTGCGTAGTAGATGTTTGTACATCACTAAATTTTATTGCTATTCTACAAAATGTATTGTTTATTACAATTACAAAATTGAATTTCAAACAAAGCCACTCCTAAATTATTTCTTTTAATGCACAGTGCTACCTGAATACATATTTCATTTTATACATTTTGCAATACATGTTTAATACCTCTATGATTATCTGTAAATAACCCTACTAAATGTAAATTTTTACCGTGTAACAGATTTATAAATCAAGAATTCATTCCTTGCGAGCAAAAACGTTTTATCGCATCTGAATCCCCACATAAAATTATCTAATTTTACTTGTGATTGTCCTTTAAAATCTTACCTTGTCCTTCAAAGTCAACTTTTATTGGCTAGCACTAAAATATGTGATTCTAAAAAAATCTAAATACCAAAAAATTTACAAAATGTTAAGATAATTCGTAAATAATATTTTCCATAACCCCAAAATCAGAATTTCCGAGACACCAGTACGAGTGCTCTCACTGACCCTTACAATCCATCTACCTTTTTCCGTGCAGAAAAACAGTTTTGCATTACGTAAAAACGTATAAAATTTGTATTACCTATGGGCGGTACACATAACGTTATGTATTTGTGGACAAAACCACATCGAGACATTTTTGGAGGTAGGTATAAGGCGAAAAATTGAGTGATTTACCTTTTTCATAAAATTTCTAATACAAATCAATAATAAATAATTCTTGTAATTAATTTGCCGCGATCTTACCTGTTACTTACACTTCTAAACCTTAGAATCCGATTTCTTGGAAAATATTGATCATGAAGAGAGCCAATTTTGTATATTAGCCCAACGAGCTCAAATTTGCTAAGACTGCTCTGGGCTCCGATGGTATTAATTCAAAAAACTACTAAACTTTTACTACTTACTACTTTGACTAAACTTTTAGTTATTCTATTCAGCTGCGATCCGAAAATAGCTTAAGTTCATGCTGTGGGCAAGAAAGACAGAAACGCGGCTTAGAATTGTCACTCGACAGCTGTTGCCTCTGTCCTATTCAGGTTGCTACAAATAATAATCCATTTCTTTCTATAATGAAATAGCTGGAAGAATCCCAACAGTTTAGACCACCACTGCACTGCGGGTTTCAACGTGAATCGAGCGGTGATTAATCTAACCTCGCCAGCGGCAAGGCACAAGAGATTAAAGTACAAGTTAAGAGCAATTGGACTTCCTAGTAGATTGGTTTCTTAGATTATTTTTTTTTGTCACAGCATCACAGTGGTGGATGGTGCGACTTTCTTCCTCACATAAAATGTTGGTGTTCCTCAGAGATCCGTACTATTCCCTACACTTTTCATTATTTTCATTCTTCGAAAGTTTTACAAATGTTTGAATCATATGTGGGCTAGCGCACCAAAGACCCGCCTGGATGCACACAATTAATTTCAGAACCGAGTATGCTGAATGATTTCGGATTCTAGAATCTTCTCTATCCTTAATTTTCATTCCGATAGACGGAATGTGGGGGTGTTGTGTCTTCTACTTAATTTTTAATGACATGTGTTTGGCGAAGCCTTATGAACTTGTGCTAACTTGTCTACAGAAGTGCAATCAGAATATCAAGAATATAATTTTCGAAGACTGAACTACCAAACCCATGTTATCCCCTTTTATATTTCCTTCTGTGCTGTTGTTATTCCTTTGATAATGCAGTACAAATATTGTTGAGAGCATTTCTTTTTTCGAAGTAGTTTTGCAGAATCAACATCTTTTCAACTTCACAAGCGCATTTAGAAGTAACTATAGTTTAAGGAATCTCCAGCAGTTGCTGAAGATAAGTTCATATTAATCGAGCTTACGTGATATTAATCGAGCAACAGTCCCATCTCTTTCACTGCAAACTGGTGAGAGTAAGGGCGATGCGCACACTAGAATTTTCGTTTATTCATTCCGGATGTTCCAAAAGCAAATTAAATGTCCCTTCTTTTATATATTCGTAATATTTAGACCGTATTCTTTGTAAGCTACAGCAAAATGAAGAATATTATTTCATTTGATGTTTTATAATACCTACAATTCTAAGCATTAAGCAATTAAATTTAATAAAAAATAACAGAATTATGCTAAATGAAATGGTTAATTATGGAAAAACTAACTGTTTAAAAAGCATTAAATTTTAGCTAAATATTTACAGGGTTGGTTAAAACCTGTGCTTCGCCTATTTTTTAATTAAATATTTTTTTAACCGCAAGGCTTAAGGTGAATTTATTCCCTAAAATAAATATAATTTTTCCTACTCTATTTTATTATGCGGAAGATATCTAAGCTTTCCATAGAATTGGATTAACTTCTGGACTACTGAAACTAGAAGTTCGGTTTCAGTAGTGTTTAATATTTTTCAGAAAAAGTTACACCGCTTCTTCTCAGACTCGACTAATTTTTTACCAAATGCACCAACTAGATGTAATTCTACGTAAAAAAATGCAGCTTAGCTCCTAAATTTTTATTTTCGCTCTACCAGAAAATCAAAATGACACAGAGAATTCATGCCCATTATTTTTGACGTGTTTTGTTTAGTCGGTACTCTGTACAGTTAAATTATTATAAAAGACTAAGGCCCGAATTTATAGTCTTAACTATTGCTATTGCTATAGCAAGGATTTTCGAAAATCATTTTAAAATCATGAATAAAATTCGATACGAATTTCGAATTTACTTTGTTGTCTTGGATATATTATAGCAACGTTTATAGTGATGGATTTTGGTCACTATAACCATTGTTACATTTCAAATAAATCTTATAGTGAGGTTTATAAATACGAAAACTGTTACTATAACAGTTGTTATAGTTGTAGCAACGACTGTAAATTCGGGCCTATAACAATTCAAGTGTCTCTTTACGCGAAAATTTTAAAAAGTGGGATAATTCAACGGCAGATTAGGGCTGAGAATTCTGTCGAAAATGTATTCCATTTATTCCAATTCGTACTTTTGCACTAGTAAATGAAATATTTCGAGGTCGCAAATAAACGAAAACATTCTAAGATTTCTTCTTACCGAAGTTTAAAACCCCCACTAACCGATAAGTTCGGTAGTCCAAAAAATTTGTATTCTAATAACACAAACAATACAATTCATTGCTTCATTTCTCCTCAAATGTAGTCAAATATTCTGAAAATATTTTTTAAAATTTTCGAATAATTATTCTACTAAAAATGCATCTAAAAATTTGGTTTTGTGTATATTTTAATGACCCTCACATTTTTAAAATACTAAAAATAGATTTTCGGTAGTATGTATAATAAATAATATACAAAAATACATAAACATTACTATATTATATACTGCGATTGTCATCTTGACGTGCAGTGTTGGCACAAAAATTAGGGCAGTCCTGATTTGTTTTAAATTTTTTTTCCTGTATACACAAACATTTTATTATTTTAATGTGTAAGTGGTGAAAAATGGTGGTATTGTTTTCTCATCCTACCTGAAAACGTAGAGAGATTTTCTTGTACGATTTTTCAATCAAAACATATTAATTCTAAACGTATTAATTAAGTCGAAATGACCAAATTTACACTAGTTCTAATGGGAAATTAAAAGAAGTGATATTTACGCCTGTTTTACGGGCTTTTCCTTCTAGGCCAGGAAATCTTTAAGAAACCTCGCCTAAATGTAGGTGATGTAGGTGATTATCAAAATTTTGTACAATGTATTTAAGGCAAGGCAAAAATATCGCAAACATAAATATCGCAAGCCAAAAATATTATTAGATGTAAAATTTTTGATAATTTTTGTCGTTATTGTGTATTAATTAAACATAATTGCTTCGTCAACCTTGCAGATACAGATTAAATAGGATTTTCACCTTTATCGCTTCTTCTGATAGTACCATATATTGGTGTACCACGAAATTCCGAAAGACAGAATTTAAGTTAACAAAATCTCGAAAGTCATAATCCAGATACAATAAAATCTAGACAAGACAAAATTTAGGCTGGACAAAATCCAGACAAAAAATCCAGACAGAAAATCCAGACAAACATTTGACACGCGCGTCCTGTCTTTCGGGATTTCGTGGTTGGCTTTGACTTTCGAGTCAGTCGGTTATATATTTTTTTATAATTTTTCTGAAACTTTTTAATTTTTTTTTTAACTAAAATGGCGAAATGTTACAACCACGGGACATACTTGAATCCAATGATCGGTGTTGGCGAGCCGATTAATATGAGGAGTATATTATAGTATATATAGAAACAACCCTCGGGGGAAAAAAATAAAAGGCATGAAACTTTTCTGGATGGTATGCTGCATTGTGAATGTGATGTCTCGTAATTGTCTCGAAGTATTTATTATATAATATTATGTTTGTTTGGTTATATAAACCACCTGTGGCTGCCCGCTCTGTTGTAATGAGCTTATGCTCAAAATAGAGTGGACCTGCTTATTCAAATTTGTAAAATAAATAAAATAAATAAAATAAATAAAATAAATAAAATAAATAAAATAAATAAAATAAATAAAATAAATAAAATAAATAAAATAAATAAAATAAATAAAATAAATAAAATAAATAAAATAAATAAAATAAATAAAATAAATAAAATAAATAAAATAAATAAAATAAATAAAATAAATAAAATAAATAAAATAAATAAAATAAATAAAATAAATAAAATAAATAAATACACCCTACTAAATCTGACTTTTTATAAATTCTGGAAAATGAGGATTTTCCATTTTAAAACGAAAATAATTGAAAATTATAGATTCTGGTGAAGGAGAATTGACATTTAAAATGAAAATATCGGGTTGGCTACCTTATCTAGGAAAGAATATTACAGAAACTAAAAATCCCGAAAAAAAATCCCGAAAAAAAAATCCAGAAACAAAAAAATTCAGAGAAACGTAATCCAGAAAACTAAAATCCAGAATAACAATTCAAAGTGCTGACCAAATTAAAATTAAAATTTATAAAATTTCTATCGAATTTGAGTTTTTCCGTAAAGTTCTTAAGATTTACGATAATGGAAATTGCTTCGTCAACCTTTCAGACATTTATCAAAGGAATCGTATCACTCCACACCATTGTACCACAAATGTTTCAAGTTATTTTGTGGTTGGCTTAATTCATTGCGTTAGTATGTTATCGACAAATATATTGGAGCGAATCGCTTATTAAATGCTTCGTAAATTCTGCGTCAAGCTTGCAGGCACAGATCAAAGAAAGTATTACTCGTATCGCTTTTACTGATAGATGTACCACAAATGGTTCAAGTGACAACACATGTATAAAAATGCCCATTATATTTAATTTTTTCTAGTTAATTTGGAGATTTTGTTTTTCGGGATTTTATTTTTCTGAATTTTTATTTTTCAACTATTCTGGATTTTGAACTGTTTGGATTTTCTTTTTCTGGCAAAAGGAGTGATCCCAAAAAATATCAAAAAATAATTAATTCTGGAAAATGCGAAGAATTGAAGAATCATGATATCAAGAAAATAATATTCGACAAAAAGTATGATTTTGATAAAAGTAAGATTTTGAGAATTAAGATTTCGATACGCTCCTGGGTTTTGTCCTGTCGGGATTTCGTCTGTCTGAATTTTGTCCTGTCAGGATATTGAAAATCTGAATTATGAGCTGCTCCCACCATAAATGTTAAACAAACACCTTTTGTAAATACATACACGGAGAAAAAAAATTACTAATTTATTTCCTATATATTTATAGGAATTTAATTATAGCATCCCGTACTATATTTTTCGTAAAACATACAATGTACATAGCTGACTTTCCACTCTGCATAGCATGAAATGCAATATTGGAATCGCTACTATAATAAGAGCTAATTTATTATGCCATATAGGAATATTTCCTATATGCATTTCTACAAATAAAATGTATTACAGGAATAATTCCTATAAGATACAATTTTCTTTGTTTTATACGATTCTCTTTATTTTGAACGTAAAATCATTAAAAATAAATTAAATCCTCTCCTCGAGAAAGAGTGTGTGTGTCTAAAATAAGGGCCACTACTATATAAAAAGCAATATTTACCATAAAATATAGCTGTTATAATTGTATAAGTATTCTCTGAAACATATTCATGTTATTTTCATTTCATGAATATAATTCGCTAAGTCAGCACGTTCTTCTTGATACATAAGGTATCAAGCGATAATTGTATTTTTGTAGTTTGGTCGTATGAAACACCACATGGAAAAGTCGAGGAGGGTACTCACTTCTCATTTTTGAGAGTCGATACATTTGTATTGACTCTGGGGTAAAGTAAAAGTGGTGGGGTAATAACAAATGATATTTCTACTTTTTCCAGTAGATATATTATGATGAAGTGATTGGCATTTTTATGATTTGCCAAATGTCATTACTACTAATATATTTCCTATGACGACCGACAACCTGCACGCTGCACCAACACCATTAAATATTGCAATCGCTACAAAAATATGCGGGGAAAATACCAATTTTATAGGAATAAATACTAACTTGAAATGCATATTTTCCTTTACTAAATAGGAAGCGCTTATTACTAAAATAGTAGATACATTTTACTATTTTAATGGTAACAATTTGTATTCGCATCTCTTTAAATTAACTATGTGTTATAGTAAAATGCTTTCCTATATTAGGCCACAATCCTGTGTGCTCCTATAAATTATAGAAATTTCTCCTATAATTTTTTTTCCGTGTATAACAATTTTTGATGGGTTGGGAAAATCCCGAAGATACAAAATCCCGAGGGTACGAAATTCCGAGGATACATAATCACGAGGGTACAAAATCCCGAGAGTACACAATTCTGAATTGACAAAACCCCTAGGGTGCAAAATCCCGTATAGCCGAGGAAACCCCGAAGGGTGATATGTTGTAACCTGGGAGGGTAAGTTTGCTTGCTTTTTAAAATCACGCGTTCAAAATTCCGGATTAAAAATCACGTTTTCCAAAATCTCCGTTTTCAAAATTGAAATATTATTTTAATACGTTTTATATCTTAGCTTAGATTATTGACATACTAAAATAGAGAACACTACAAAGCCTCTTAGCGTTGAATCCTTTGCGCAAGGATGACAGGGAAACATCAAAAAAATTTCAAAAATATTTACGTTGGTATTCTACATGTTAAAATGGTATCCCATTAAAACCATCATTATTTTCGATGTTCGGTTTTTCGTGTGTATACATCTTTAAATCAAGGGAAAAGTCCGGGATCACTACATTTGCCGGAAAAAAAAATCCCGAAAATTTAAAATCCCGAATAGTTGAAAAGTAAAAATCCAGAAAAATAAAATCCCAAAAA
This sequence comes from Tipula helvola, assembly GCA_963556165.1. Classification (NCBI taxonomy): domain Eukaryota; kingdom Metazoa; phylum Arthropoda; class Insecta; order Diptera; family Tipulidae; genus Tipula; species Tipula helvola. Next base: position 326,723,184 of record OY744482.1, read on the forward strand.
AAAAAAAATCTAGAAATTACCGGAAAAGCAATCCAGAAAAAAAAATCCAGAAAAAATATTTTGTTTAAAATCAATTAAAAAAAATCAATTTTATAGGCATTTTTAGACTGCAATCACTCGAAATTTTTGTGGTGCATCTATCAGTAGAAGCGATACGAGCGATACGGGTTGGCCACCTTATCTGAAACAAAAAAAATGCAGAAACTGAAAATCCCGAAAAAAAAATCAGAAAAAAAAAATCCAGAAACAGAAAAACAAAAATCCAGAAAACTAAAATCCAGAAACGCAATTTTTAAAGTGCGGACCAAATTAAAATTTAAATTTATAAAATGTCATTTACGATAATGGAATCTGCTTCGTCGTAACCAATTTCCATTATCGTAAGTATTAAAAACTTTACGGAAAAAGTAAAATTCGATAGAAATTTTATAAATTTAAATTTTAATTTGGTCCGCACTTTAAAAATTGCGTTTCTGGATTTTAGTTTTCTGAATTTTTGTTTTTCTGAATTTTATTGTTTCTGGATTTTTTTTCGGGATTTTCAGTTTCTGTATTATTTTTTCTAGATAAGGTATATCCAACCCAAAAACTGCACAAGTGCAACAACTAGATTGTAGAATTTTCAAAAGCTTTCCTAATTTTGTAACTCTATAGATTTTGTCTCTCTCTCTTTTATAATGTAATTTTAATTCGTTGTATACCTTAGAGGCTCAGGCCTGTCGCCCCCAAACCCCCGCGTTTCCAAAATGTATTCAATTCTTTTTTTGCAATGACAGTTTTTGTTTGCGATGATAGTTACATGCGAGACACATGTGACTTTATATTTCATCATACATTTTTTTGTCTGCGAAATATTTATTCTGCGATATTTTTAATAGATTGCGACAAAAATACTTCCACATTTTTGTTGCGATATGTTTTTTTCGATAATAATGTAGGTTAAACAAACCAAATCAAAGCAAATAAAAGCAAAAACTTGTTCCGATCGGTAAGCACATACGCGATCAGGATGAATGGTTTACATCAGGAAATATGTATGCAATCATTTGGGTGAAAATAATTGTCATTAAATATTTAATATATTCCCACCGGAAATCACAACCAAACACAAAAATCGTAACCGTTTTTTTTTTATTTACTTAATTTATTAGAGTTACAGTTTTTTTTTATTTATTTTACACCAAACTTGAACAACGTAATAAAAACGAAAAAAATGAGTTACATTTGAATAGGCAAACGGCTTTAATAATTTATGAAACATACCATTAACTAATTAATACCATTTATGTATACACAAAACGAAGACAAACATTGGGAGTATTTCGTTAAAAAGCTTTTAAATTGTATAAACTTTGGTCTTGGATTTTTATTACCTGTATATATTCGACATTGTCCTTAATTGTTTATATATAAACATTTTCTATATTCATTAATAACTGTCATGTCATCAAATTTTATCTATTTATCCTTACATTTTGTGTACATATATGCCTAATGAATAATCAAATTCGAACAATGAAAATTCGTAATGTTTATTTCCCTGTCTATATCCGGCGATTTTATTGTAATATGTCTTGTTGTTGCACTAGTCGTTTATATGTACAGTATTGAATCGATTTGACAGTACGCAGACATTTCTGTTATTTGTATGACAAGTCAACAGTGGAAAACAAACGAATATTTTTTCCTTTTTTACCAATTTGTTGTTGATTTCTATGTTTTATAATTTTTTTTTTAATCAATTATCGTATGTCTATGGAAAAGTCAAATTTGTGATCTGGAAAATTTGAACAACAATGTTTTGAATATTTGTCATGTTATGTTTGGTAAGGTTTAGTTGGTTGAATTTATGTAAATATTTGAAATAAGTGTTGAAAACTTAGATATAAATAAATGATTTTGTAACTAGTCGTAAACAATGATAATTTATGTATATGCGCATGTATCTACAATATATGGACACCAATTACATATAAACCAAAATATATTGCTGTAATTAATGAAATAAGATAATAAAATGTTGATTTACGTGGAGAATTTGCTAATAATACAAAACTATATACCGGTTTAAATGTATTGTGTCCTTAAAGCTAGTGAGATTTTCATTTCAATGGAAACATAACAAAAAAATAAAAAAAATAAAATTTAAAGCTTTCGTTTCGTACCAATACTCTTCAGAAAACAAAAACTTCTTAACGAAAATACTCTTAAACTTACGTACATAATATAAATTTTTTATCAACACAAAATCCTTCTTTATCTATAGGGAAAACAACCCTCCACGAAACACAAAATATTCTTACTTTAAACTGATTTTCTTTCTTTTTGTATACTTTCGTTTGTTTTGCGTCGTTTTGGTTTATTTAGTTTATTTTATACATGTACGTCTTCCTACCAAGAATTCTATTTTTAGTTATATTCTTTCTATTTTTGGAATAATAAAATTACTTGAAAATTCAATTTTAAAAATTGGGCGAAAATCCAATGGGGAAAATCCAATTGTGCAAAAAAAAAAAAAGAAAAACATAAGTTGCTGCATTTATTTAGTTATACTCGTATATAAAATAAAATACATAAACCAAGATTTGCCTTCTTCATTTAATAATTAAATGGTGAAGCTGAAATAAACTTTTTCTTATCGAACAAAACTTAAAGCACTGTGCAAACTTTAAAAATATTTCAGATACATTTTAGTTTTGATTTACATACATACTAAACATTTTTTTTTTGTTTTTATATTTTTTTAAGAATATTTAATGAGCGGAATTCCACGTACAACAACCGGATATCCTGCTAGATCACCATTAACCACATCTACATCAAGTGGACAACAAAATCAACAACAAAGGTATGTGCACACCTAATAAATTATTCTAGTACATCATTTGCAGGTGAACTATTGTTATAAATACATAGTTGAATAATAAAACCAAATTTTTATTTTTTTTTCGTATCTAATCAGGATTAGAACGAAATGTAAAATAATAAACAATAACTATTTTATATAAATTGGTGATTCACTATAATATGTTAAATAACCGGAAGGAAGCATATTTTTTGAACGTGTACATACATTGTTACAAACGAAATAAAATATGTATTCATTTTAGAATTGTTGATTAGGTATAGAGTTAAAATCAGGATGCAATTTTTAAACCACAAGTCTGATTAGACAAATTTTATTTAAGTCTCTTATCATAATGTTTGCAATTTTAATAATATTTACAGGATTTTTGCTAATTTTTGAGTGTTTTGATCAGTCTTCAGAAATAAAAAAATAAAAATTGAGTTCTGTGTAATTTAAGTTAAACGCCTTTCTCGGAAGAATTATTTTGTATTGGACAAACATTTATCAACCAATTTAAAATTAATACAATTGTACAATTAAAGGATGCGCCAACATTATTATTTTTCATTCTAGTCTAAATAAAACTGTTTTGAAGTTAAACTGCTTGAAAATATTACTGACAGAAAAACCTTTGATTTAATCGAAGACCCGAAGCTTCTATGCTATTTTGCTTTAAGGTGTTATGGACTCGCTCTATAGGACTATTTCCTGTAGATGACTTAGCTGTCGTGGTATGCAATTTTATATTGTGCATATTCATAAATTTATTGAATATTTCTGAGTTGAATTCCGTAGCTGAATCTATTATGATTTGTTTGGGATTCCTTCCCTAGTAAAAATTTTTCTAAACATTCGGATTATGGTTGGAGATTTACGGTTAGGTAATTCGAAAATGGAGAGAAATTTGGAAAATTTATCCATAATCGTAAGGAATGTTTTAGACCTCAACACGAAGGTATCGCAATGGAGTATTTTCATCGGTCCGTTTGGTTTTGAGGAAATTTGAAATTTCAGATTAACAGGTTTACGCTCATATTTGTTGAGTTTACAAACTTCGCCATTGTTCACAAATGTAGAGATTTTCTGCTTTAAATTAGGGAAAAAATAAAGTTTCTTTATTTTTTCAAAATTCTCAATTATACCTCTATGATATGGTATATTATGACTAGCTTTGATTATTTCTTGTTGTTTATTATTATCTATGATATCTTCTAGTGATATCTTATATCTGATTAGTTTTAAATTTGGATTTTGTTTGAAATAATCGTTGAACATTTTAAATGTTACATCGTCAGTTTTTATGGCTGAGATGGTATTACTAAGACATTTCTCCGCTAAATGCTTGATATCATTAGGTGTGTATTCTTTGTTTCTAATTGGGTATATTTTGTATTTGCTGAACTTTATCTTAAACTTTCATTCATCATTTCGAAATCCTCGTCGACTAGTATTTCTATTTGACGTCTGAAATACTTTATTGGTGTTAGCGTCTCAGGGATATTTTTTGTTTTTTCCCTGGGTTCGCTTACATCCAAATTGTCGAAATTCTGCATGATTTCTATCATGTTGATTTCGTGTGTTTTGTTTTTTTCGTCTTTGCTGAGTTTTGTTGTGTTTTTATTGTCTTTGCTGACATGGATACCTAGTGTATTTTCTACGGGTTTAGAATATTCTTTTGAATTGAATCTATTATGTTTCGGGATATTTGAATTTTTTATTTGCTAAACATTCATTGAGTTCGATTTGAGGTAAGGCATCCGCGTTGGTATTGGATGTTCCCTTTTTAGAGAGGATTTCATATTCATAATCTTCGAGTCGAGGTCTCCATCTAACGATTTTACTCGTCGGATCCTTGCCGTTAAATAACCATACCAGAGGTTTGTGATCTGCCATAAAGCTAAATTTTCGTCCGTAGAGATACGGGCAAAAATATTTTATTGCCCAAGCTATTGCCAATAATTCTTTTTCGATTGTCGAATAGTTTGTTTCGGTTTTAGATAATGTGCGTGATGCATATGCTATCGGTAAGTCTTTACCAATTTCACCTTGGCTAAGGATTGCTCCTATGGCGAAATTGCTTGAATCGGTTGTTAGTGTGAAAGGTAATTTGAAATCAGGATATCTTAAAATTGGTTTGTTCTTTAGTAGAGATTTACATAATTCGAAGCAATTCTTATAATTTTCATCAATTATAATTTTTGATTTTTTAGGAAGACAACTTGTTAATGATTTAAAAGAAGTGACTTAATTTCTTTTTGGGTTTTGGATAAGTTAATATTTTTTATAGCTTCAATTTTAGTTGGATTAGGCTTGACGCCTTCGGATGTAATTATGTGCCCGAGAAATTCAATTTGTTTTTGACAAAAGTAAGTTTTGTCGATTTGAATTTTTAAATTTGTGTTGCGCAATTTTATAAGTACTTTTTGAAGATCTATAATATGTTCCTGTAAACTAGTGGAAAACACTATAATGTCATCCATGTAGCACAAAACATGGTTACCCTGAAGTTCTCCAAGGATGTTATCCATTATACGTTGAAAATTCTCGGTTCATTTTTCAAGCCTAAGGGCATCCTTACGAACTCATAATGTCCTGATTCGACACTAAACCCTGTTTTTGGTACATCGTCTAGGTGGATTTGAATTTGGTGGAAACCCACCATAAGATCGATGGTTAAAAAGTAATTTGCTTTTCCGAGTTTATCTAGTATATTTGATACATTAGATAGTAGGTAGCGGTCGCCTATTGTTTGTTTATTAAGTTGACAATAGTCGATTACGAGGCGCCATGTTTTGTTACCCTGGGAATCGGCTTTTTTTGGAACTAGCCATATTGGGCTACTCCGAGGTGAGTATGAAGGAGTGAAGGACGTATTATCCCATTTGTTAAAAGTTTGTTGATTTCATTTTTGATTTCACTTTTTTGATATTCAGGATGTCGATGTTGCTTGACATACACTGGTTTTTCGTTATTCATATCAATATTTATGTTTAACGTTATGTGTGAATGTTAGCTTATTTTCATCGTTATGAAAAATGTCTTTGATTTTATTATTTTTTGTTTTTCTTCCTTGTTTAGATTAGATACATTTATTTTAGATTCAATATTTGGTGTGGAACTTTGTTCTTGGGACGTATGAAAATTGATTTCATGATATTGGTTTAATTCTTCGACAATTATTGGTTGATTTAAGAAAATTTCTTTTTTTATACCTGATTTGTTGATTATTTCTACATAAGCCCAATTTGGTGAGTGAGTTTTGTATATTCCTTCTTGATCGTAAACTCCCTCTTGTATTTGTATTGGTTTTATATAGAATTCACCGTTTTTGATTGAAACCGGTACTTTGATTATTACTTTTTCTAAAGAATCTAAGAAGAATGGTTTTATACATGACTGTACTCTGTCATGTAATATTAGTGAGAAATTTGGGCTTTTTAATTGATTTTTTTTTTAAAGAACGTTAGCGTTAAGCTTTGTTAAATTTGTGTAGCCTATTAGCCCATCATATAATTTATGGATTTTTAGTATAAATAATTCTATGGGGTGGTGGAATTCGTTGAATTTTATGTTTGTTTTCTCGTTAAGAGTGGTGGAGTTAAATAGTCTGGCTATTTCTAAATCAGTTGAAGTTCGGAATTTTTCATTTACGTGATCAGGGCTGATGTAAGATTTATCAGCTCCTGTATCAATGAGGAATTTGAGAATTTTGTTGTCGATTGACAAAATTATAAACGGTAGTTTAGATATGATTTCTATATTGAACAAAATTGATTATTTTCCGAGGTCATCAGTTAAAAACTTTCGCCATTGATTTCTGTTTCAATGTTGAAATGTTCGGATTTAATTTCCCTTTTAATTTGGGTGTTACCGTTAGTTTCTTCATTAGTGTTTGGTTTGTTCGTGTAATAATTTTGAAATTTTCTCTTATTATTAGGAGTGCAATTTGGTTTATAGTTAGAGCTGTAATTTTTTCTGATATTCGATGTATTATTATTGGTATTACTATTTTTCGTAGTTTTAATCGATTCTTGTTTGATGTAATTATTAGTTTTGTACTTACTTGTTGATTGGTTATATTTTAATTTGTTAATGTTTTATTCCTTAATAATAAAGTCATAAGCTTCTATGAGATTTATGGGTTGCATTGATCTAATTCTGCCTCCTATACAGGTTCTTTTAGACCTGCAGTTAAGATTGTTAAACCGACTTGATTGTACTGGTTTATTTAATGTTTAATAATTTCTTGATTATCGTTATGAAGTTTGGATTGGTGGATTAGTAAGGTTAAACAATTTTGAATTTTGTCGAATAAATATTGCGGTGATAAATTATTTCTGACGAGACTAAATTTGACTCGTCTCTGCTGTCAGCATATTTACTTACCAATTGTTCTTTGATTTGTTTCTAATCCGTCGTATCTACATTAGTAATTTTACTTCTAATATTAGATATAATGATTTTGTAGTGTTCTGATTCTTTGTCTAAGTTTCGACAGATGTGAATCGTATTATCTACACAATCTACGAATTGTACTAAATCTGTTTTACTCTACCATCATAGGGTAAAATATTGTTAGTAATTTTACCTACGTTGAAAATTTCCAAAATTTCTTGAATATTTGCCATTTTTATTTTTTGTTGAGGATTTTTATTTTGGTCTAGTACAATTTTTTGTAATTGCTGATTTATTAATTCGATATTTTTGTTAGTTTCCCTGTGTTGAACTAATTTTTCTCCTAACTTGAATATTAATAGTTCTTTGGATTGTTCATCGATTTTATTTGTACCGTTATCGATTGTTTCTACTTTTTCTTGACCTGATTTTAATTCTAATTGTTTTTGAACTATTTGCCTTTGTTTTCGCTCTAAATTAATTTTTTCTAAAACTCCTGATATTTTATTTGAATCGTTTTCAAATTGTTGTTTTGAATTTTGAAAGTTGATTTCTTTTGAATTTTGTCCCACTAATTTAAAAAAAAAAAATGGTTATATATAAATAGTGATATACTTGATCACTTATTTTGGATCACGTTATCACAGAGTTTGATGTGATTTCGCGATATACGTTCTATATTTCTATAGCCGTTAGCACTTTATCTATAAAGTTTTATATAGACAATTTGCGATTTTCGAATGAGTAAATTTTATACGTTTACGAAAATAAAAGATTTTTACAAGTTTACTTTCAAAATCTTGGGTTCAAATAACTTTAATTTGTTCACAATTGTTAGTATGGGGAGGACGAAGAGAATAGGATTAATTATATGAAAAAAATGTGTTACCTTATTGCCAGAATAATTGTTGTGTAGAGTAAACTTTTCATGTTGATCAGACTTTCAAATTTTACTTTATTTTTGTTTAACACAGTTTTGCAATTTCTAACACTTTTTTTTTTAAATTTTTTCTGTTGTTTAATTGATTCGCACTAAATTTTAATTTGAAATTTTTTCATGGAAAAAAAAATTTGAATTGATTTAATTTCTATTTTTCACTTTCACTAAACTGCGCTAGTTATATGTATGTTGTGGTTTCGAGTGGTTAGGATTCAAATATAACTAATTTATTTGTTGTAAGTTCAAATGAAAAATATGACTTAAGTGTATGCAATTGCGGTTAAAGTATTGAACAATTTATTTTATGAAAGAACGGGTTTTATACCTGTTCGTTTTACATGATACAATTTGGTTTAGTTTGCTTATGCGCTATTTCTGTTGCTAAATACCTTTAATTAATGTTTTGCTTACTTTACTAAATTTTGCATATTCATGATATATTTTACTTATGCGCTATTTCTCACTGATGATGTTCTCTGTGGTTGTTGTTGTGTGCTTCCGTGTGGGTTAATAACACATGACTAGGTATTTATAAATTCGTAGGCATATATGAATAATTTTTACTTCATTACATACATATATTACACTTGTACAGACATACAAATTACAAAATTTGTATCAAGATGTATGTATAAGTGTATGTTTTAGTGTTGAAATTAAAGATTTCATTATATGTATTTCGTCACGAATAAAACCTCCTATTTTATAACTGATCGGTCAAAGGTTATGGGCCTCCTCCCATTCAACAGATTCTTTTTGATTGTAGTTTTACAGAGAGAATAATTCCATCCTAGAAATAAATTTTAAAAATGCAATAAAAAATGTGTCCTAAATTTAAAAATAACTGTTGATACTCGTATATGCGCATATTAATTATACAATATTCAAATTCCATAAGTTACAATAATTACTATATAGATTCCCTAAAAAGTACTTATTGAACTCCTTATCATAATTATTTTATTAGAAGTAATGCATTAATCACATAATGCAGTAATACATTACTAAAAATACATTGTATTAATGTATTAATGTTGACTCAACATTTATAGTTTATTATGGTAATTAATTTCTTTCACGTTTATAATGAATAACAATTATTTAATAATAAATTTAATTACGAAAGCGAAATTATCAAAGAATTTTGTAAGTTTATAAGTTCAGTTTCGATCTGAATGAGAATTAAGAAAAATTTAATTATTTTCCGTTTGCCATTCTTTCGCTACATCAATAAAAGTGTCGCCTTCCCTTAGTTAACCCTTACCGTGTAACTGCTTTTTCGGTATACCTTAAGAGTGTAACGTTGGGTATCTCGTGCTCGATGCTTATAAAGGTACATTAAAGTGTTCTAAAAAATCTGAAAAATGCATGTTACCTTACTAACTATCCTACTTTAAGGATCAATCGATAAATTGCCGATTTTTTTATTCGTTTAAACAATATATTTATATAAACAAATAAAAAAACAATATTTTTTTTTTTTTCAAAAAATCGTAACTTTGGCAAAAATTAATACATTTTAAAAAATCAAACAGGAAATTAAAGCGTAAGAATAGTATTCTGAAGAAAAAAATAGTCGCGCTGCGATTCAAAATATCGTGATTAGCTAGTAAATTCCATAAAATTCAGGCATTAACTTCAGCTTGATCGATAATACCAAAGAATAAACGCAACGGCTGTCATGGTGTTTTTCGTGCACACGAATAATTACCGCACATCTAGTCGAAAACATCTGTCGCACCTTTATTTTTGTTATACAATAATACAATAATATAAAATAGTCTCTGGTTTCGATTTATCACTGTCTATCTTGACCGATTTGTGCACCGACGATAACAAGTGCACGATTTTGTTTTTTTCGGACAATAGGATGTCAAGGAGAGTTGAGCAGCATAACTTACTTTCATTCTACCAGCCGAAGCAGTGTACTTGAATGTATCAGACACCTGTCGTTTATTTTTTCTCAAAATACCGATCATCTTTAAATTATAACACATCTTTTGGAAGCATTCTACTGAAGAGAACCATTTGTCACAAGTGATAACTCTTCCAGTATCATGTATCGGCTCAGATTGATGTCGTACAAAGTTTGCGTCCAGCCAAATTAAAATTTTAGATATTTTTGTTAAATAGTTTCTAAGGCTCTGCAAGAAACGCTGTTGAACGTACTTGAAGTTGCCAATTGAGGATGAGGTGGCGAAATATTTTTAAGAAATAACTGGAATTGGAGATCGTAAATTATGTAAAAACTATGGTCGCTTGCTGAACATTCCATAATATGTGCATAAAAATAAAAGACAGCATGCCTCTTGAGTTTAATTTAGTTGAAGATGACATTAAAAGTTCAGATGCTTAAGTTGGTGAAAATCAATGTGGCAACGATCAAATTACTGCTCTTTAATTTAGAAATGAAATGGTGAATCAACTAATTAATTGCCCAAAACTAAAGCTTCTAGTAGGTATAAGTATTTGTTAGATAGCGTAAATTCAACTAAATTCAATAGTAGGTATTAAGGCCAGTTCATATTTTTAATTTTTCCTTTTTCATTATTATAAGAAAAGCTTTCAAAACGATCCCTACAATAAAATAAAATAACTTTTATAAAGTTAGCGATCATTGTATTTTACAAATTCTAGCAGGTTATGAGCCCATTTCTTGGCTGCCTCGTTCCATTTAAATAATCAAAAATTGCAAGATAATGGCATTTCATAAGGAAAAAACTCTATAATCAATACAAACAAAATCAAAAGTACTGAATTACACTTTGCAGTGCGTTTCTGAAACTATCAATCTAGCGGTAACATTAATCGAAAACATTTGTTTAATTGGCATATTTTACATAGATAACGTCGTAGCCAAAATGGTTTTAATAAGATGGTTGTCGCCGAAGGAGCCATCCTTTGATAAGGGTAGATGTCCTCTATGCCGAAGAGTTTGCATCGCCGATAATGACTTTGCATGGTCTGATTATCTAAGGCTATGGCATTATGGAGTACTCAAGGTCATAGCAATGTAGATTATTTGGCAGAGTGGAAACAGCCGAAACCCAAAAAAATACAGGAAATTGTTCATGATGCATCATTGTACGGCCATAGCATGTTGCCGGTGGTGGTGGTGCTCTGTGTAGAATATGTTCGTTTGATATTCGGTCCCAGCTTTAAAAGCAAATTATTATAGATCAGTAAAAAAAAAATAAATCGAGAAACTTAATTTTTCTCCTGATAAATTCAAACATCCACGAGAAACCGCTACTGGAAAGTTACAACATGTTGGAGGGCGGTTCCCTTTCCGTTCAGTCTCTTCCCGTTGCTTCATAGCTCCAGTAAGCGAGATTGTCCACATATCATTTCATGGGACATTGCCATCCTATAGTCAGCGTAAATCCAAAGCTTGTTATCATATACCGCACAGCCCCACAAATTTCTATTCAATCCATTGTGCCGTATAAAATGTATACTCGAATAAATCATTTTTATTAGTTAAATTTGAATTTGAATGAATGTAACCGGTATAGCCTGTTGGGGGACAATTGGAGCTTCATACAAGGGGCTCAGTTCGTGGCATGGGTCGTGAAATTTGCTCTGTCCTCAGCATTAGTTTAGGGATTCGGTCCTGTCCATGGCTCGGCAACAAACTGCCAGTCTCCCGGTTTTTTTTTACACATAACTGGTACCTAAATTAACTTGAACAAATCCACACAACAAAATATATATAAGTATATATAGATATACGACACTAATGCCGAGTTATTTACTGTCGGAATCACCTACGACCAAACAGTGAATATGCCTTAACAATTTTGTTGGGAACTTACCGTACAAACCCCTTACTGATGGACCTCTCCGTCTATAAACTATAGTTTTAGATAGTACATATAAATTTCACATACAAATTTCACAAAATTTGTTTCCAACTTAACTATTTAGATAACTATTTAGAACTACTCAAATCACGTCTGAGTTTAAGAAAATAATTATACCTTAAACTTTTTTCTTAAACTCAGACGTGATTTGAGTCCAAGTAGTTAAATTGTAAACCAATTTTAATAATTAATAAATAACGTCAGTTGATCCCCCAATTAAGTACGTCAGTTGATCCACCTTGTTATTTAATTTTTTCAATTCGTCGCTGCAGCAGCAAGTTGTTTTTTGGTAACCATCTTTCTTTACATTTGGGCCTGGTATTTTCACTGCAGCTGATGAATTGATTGTGGTTGGTGTTTTTGTTGTGGAGAATGGTTCTTTGGACACAATAATCTTCTTTTACATTAAAGGCACAATTGTTTGGTTTAACCCTATTAAATATAATGGAGGCGGCGGTATTCGCTTTTGCGTCATAGACCATGAATGGTGCTAATCTTTTGGTAAGGTCGATCTGTAACGGTAATATTGTTTTAAGTAGGTAATAAGTTTGGTATATTCGTAAAATTGATACTACCTGCATTAAAGCCAAAATTTACATCAGATGTCTCTGTTCTTCTTGCTGATGCTAAAAATGTTTTGTTGATTTTCAAGGGCGGCGACGACGACAATTCTTTCTCGACCATAAACGAATCTGTTAAACTAAAATTTTCAAAATTACAGGTGTCAGGTGGTATTTGGTCTATAAAATTAAAATTATATTAAAAAATTATAAATTTAATTAATTAGTTGTATAATACCCGGCGGCACAGGAACTAAACTATTTTGATACGCTGCTTCGAAGGTTGACGTAAAATATTCTTGGAAGTTCTGCTCCTGGCTATCCATGCTAATTATTGAAGAAAATTAATTAGTTAGTAAATTCAATTTAAAATGAATTACTGATTTGATGTATCAGTGGTATTAAAATATAATTTGCTTTATAAAACAACTTAATATATTTAAATTTAATTGATGACACAGGAAATATTTCGTTATTCTCCGATATACTGGTACATTGTATAATCCCAAGTGTTATTTGAGAATTCAGTGGTATCATGAAATATGGTGAGACGTCCAAAAAGCGCCTACCAATAACCATTGCCGTATGTTTCCCAAAATGCAGCAGCATTTATCAGCTTCGGTATTTTTTAATATGAACTCGTCAAATCTAAAGCTGTTGGATTTTGAATCTATGTGAGGTAGACGATTCGGTTGGCAAGTTGTTGTAGAATTAAGCTAGGCTTCCTCACTAATTTTTTTATCTCCTGCATATAATTCTCAAATTTATAAGGCGAAAATGAATCAACGCTACCAAACTGAGACACACAATTTGCGATATGGAGGAGACCATGTACATTATAGCTAACTTTATGTTCACCATAAATATTCGGAAATATTATAACAAATTCTACTAACATTTTATTGACTAAATTTATATGGTTTCGCGCACCCTTTTGAGAAATTAATCGATATGAACAATGCAATAAAAGAAAATGATTAAAAATTTTGTCGCTAACAATATCTTTTAAAACAATAATACATATACAATATATATAAAATAAACTCCCTTAGTTCCGTAGCCTTCCAGATTTTTAAATCATTTATCGACCTGGGTTTACGAGCGAATTCTAATGGGATACTGCCTGCGCAGTTCACTAACTTCGAATCTAACTTACGTTTTGTATCCTGAGTTAACTTAAAACTTAACGTTTCACCTTTAACAAGTGCGTTTAAAATTTTACGAACAACTCCAAGATCAATGAGGTGCATTGGATCCACTACAAATTGGGAAATCATGCCTACACCTATATCTTCTAAAATAGTTGGAGACATAAAATATTTAAGACTATGGAAGCTCGGAAAATCCCTATTTTTAAATGAATTATCAGAATATAACTGAGAAACAGTTGTACTATAGGCAACAGTTCTATTAACATATGTTCCGACTTGACAACATTTAGGACAACCATGAAAATTAGTATGACCCACTAAACCCATAACAAGAGATTTAGCAGGAGCATCGCAAACGAAACATATAATCGAAAATTGTAGGTATCCTTAATTTATTTTGGGTCACATGAATTCCTTGACTGATTAATAACTGAACCTAATTTACAAAATCCAATAAAAATTCATCAATATTTTCAAGCTTCTCACTTCCCGAATAAACACCAATAATGAATGGAGAAACATTTTTCCTATCCACAAAGGCACCAAGAATTGGCCATAACTGAAGCTTGGACGATTTGATCAAGGGTAAACCATCAATTCCTATGCCTATATCTATTTGTTCAACACTATACAAAAAACGTAATTTAATTTGATTAAATTTTTCTCTATTCCGAAATGGTAGTATTCCCCAGGGTTTACTTTACGTGTTACTATTTTTCTACTAGGGGTCCTAAGGAGCGTTTTGGCCGTTTTTTGGACGTTAATTTTTTGTCTATTCAAAATACTCAACAATTTATTGATTTTATCTCTACATAACCCCGATTCAATTGCCCACTCAGCTAATTCTACCGTCATTTGATTACGACACTCTATATTTTCCGAAAATTGTTCACTAATATCTTCGTCATCTGATACTAAAAATTCATCATTAATATCCTCGTCATCAAACCAATGACGAGAACTGGAATCCCCTTCAACATTCAGCTCAATCTCGTTATCCGCTGTCTGTTCTAAAGGGTCTAACGCTGCTTCTTGATCGGCATCCAATGGCATGTCTGCATACTCAGCTACTTCAGCCTGTAATCTTCTTCGTAGTTGCTGCTTGGACAGCAAATAAGCTGGCTTTCCGGTCTCCATATTCTAAAAATTGTGTTATTTAAAATTTGAGAACAATACTAATATTTTCTTAGTTAATTTTCGACTAAATGTGTCAAACTATTTCGTGCAATATACATACTTCTTAATTAATATGAATTAAATAAGCAAATAAAGTCAACGTTAGAACAAATATTATATTCTATTTAATCACACAAAATAAATATTAATCCGCCTATAACTCAACAACTAATTTTTCGAAACTATAAAACAGCGAAGCTGCTTCAATCATTTTAAAGCCCAGTTGTGTGCCTTTCAACACAACAATAATTGCATTGACAACAATGTACTGAAACAATTTACAATATTTGCGAGTATTTGCAAAATATAATCTCTACTCTACACTTATTTAATTTTTTATCTAAATATTTATATATATATATGTATGTACGTAACGGACTTATATATTAATTATATAAATTATTTTCTATCTAGTCAAATTGAGTGCTCGAAAGGCGCTAATTTAGCGATCAAACTGAGCAGTTCTAATTACGCACGCACATTTGAAATATCGTACATTTTTTTTATACTTTTATATGTCTGTTTCACGTTTTTTGTATGCCTTTTCACACAAAAATCTTCGATCGCTCAGTCAAAGTACAACTGGGACTATTACAAGCTTTTTCTCTTTCGGTTTTTTTTTCGGTCGCAAGCAACCTTTATCTTGCAATATTTTTGGGCGAATTCCTTTTTTTTTCTGTAACTTCAAATTATGTTATTCCCAGGATGAGTTAATCGAAAAATGTTTGAGCGGCGATATAATTTTGAATGTGAAAACTAACAGGTTAAATTTTGATACCGACTACCGCTTTGAGACAATATTCATATTATTACATTCGTGGGGACGTACCACACCCCCTGATAGTCTCACCAAGCCGGGCAAAAGCTAAAATACCTAACTAAACCGTAATATTAACGCGAGACGCGGTGTTACGTTCTTATATCCTTAATATGGTAAATCCCGATGATCTTACCGTTGTCTTTATCTAGTTCGTATGACGTACTACCTAATTTCCGAAGCAGGATGCTTTTAACAAATGTTGGCGCAAATTTTGCTGAAAACTTAGCGACAGCATTGCTTTGAACATAATTTTTTACATATAATGTTTGATTGACCTCTAAGTTTCTATGCTTACTTCTGAAATTATATGTACTGCAGCCCCTTTTGTATGCGTCTTCCAAATGTTTCAAAACGGAGCGCTGACAGCAACCTAGTGTATTGCTTTTGGATTCTGCCGAGATAACTCCTTCACTCTCCAGGTTCGATAATTTTAAAAGGGCGTATTCTTTTCCATTGGTTATCATGTGCTGTCCAAACATTATAAAATGGGGCGAATATTTTGTCGAATCATGGACCACATATTTCGCAAGGCACAAGTAATCTCCGGAATAAACTGATCCCATGTTGTATGATTGTGTTGTATTTACACGCTCCGATGCATTCGCCTGAGGGCAATAGCGTTGAACAAGTGAATGTGTTATATTGCACTTTGTCAGGAAACTCTTAAATACGTTGGAGGTAAATTGCGATCCATTATTGGAGACTATAAACTCGGGTACGGAATAGGCAAGGAAAATGTATTTCTCTAAAAATTTTATTACCTCTGAAGCTAAAGCTTTTCGAAATGGTTTTAAAAAAATAAATTTAGAATAGTGGTCCAGCACGATGAATAGATAATGTATTTCGAATAATCGTTAAATAAGCGCTGCATTAGCCGCACAACCAACCTTTGCGCTCCCATTTCGATTCTAGTGGAATAGTTTACTGGTCTTAATTTCTTTGCAAGTTTGACAATTACTGCGACATAATCTCTGATTTCAGTTGCCATTTTAGGCCAGTAAAAATATCTCTGAATTCTCTCCAGCATTTTTACGGAGCGAAAATGGGCAGAAGTAGGAGGGTTGTGTGCCTGTGAAATAATATACGTGGCCAAGGATTTAAGAACGTATAATTTCCAATTGGGTAATTCAAATAAGGAGAATGCTAGTTTATTTGTAGCTGTGTGGACTATAGAACCTTACCATCAGATATTTTAAAATTCGGAAAAGACTCAGAGGAAGATACAATTTTGGAAATAAGTTCTAAATATTCGGCCGATTTGAAAGAAACCGAATCTAGGTTGATGTTAAAACCACAATCCTGTAGAATAATCTCATACATAAAGACTCTCGAAAGTGTATCCGGAACGACATTTTGTGATCCACTACATTGCTGTATGATGAAGTCGAAACCCTGCAGTTTTAAGCTCCAACGCGCCAGCCTGCCTGTGAGCTCTTTTTGGCCCATAAGCTATTTAAGGCTTGCGTGGTCGGTAATGATGGTGAAAGGATATCCCTCGATATATGCTCGAAATTTATTTACGCTGAGCACCGCCGCAAAGCACTCTAACTCGGTGATCGAACACGCTTCCGACACCAGTGGTACAAGCATAGCATTGAATCTCAAACGGTTTAGAGAGATTAGGGTATACCAGCACTGGAGCATTTTAATGTGCCAATTTGACACTTTTAAAAGCTTGCTGTACTATTCCTGACCAAACAAATTTAGAGTTCCTTCTGGTGAGATCAGTTAGAGGAGCAACGGCTGAAGCAAAAGAAGGAATGAAGTGCCTATACCAACCAACCATTCCCAAGAAGCGCCAAAGTTTCTTGTGAGTGGTTGTGCTTGGAAATTCGGTTAAGGCTTTCACCTTATCGGGGTTTGTGGAGATGGTTCCGTCCCCAACTACGTAACCAAGGTAGTTGATACGTTTGAGGAGGAAGTGGCTTTTCTCGATGTTAACTGTCAAACCAGCATCCGACAATTTCTTAGCAACAGGGGATAGAAAACCCAGATGTTCATCAAATGTCGTGGAAGCAATTAAGGGATCATCCAAGTATACGAATACGTGGTCGTAGAATTCGTGTGGAATCACGCGATCCATTAACCGGCTCACAGTTTGAGGCTCGTTACAAAGACCAAATGGCATAACACTAAACTGATACAAAGGACGACCAGGAACGGTAAACGCCGTCTTATCTCGGGACTCCTCAGTCAACGGGATTTGCCAAAATGCATCCTTCATGTCGAAACTTGAGATCCAATTTATTTCCTCCAATCGGCTGACGGACCTTTTTCGTCACTTTGTTCACTCCTCTTGCGTCCAGACAAAGACGGACCTTACCATTTGATCTTCCAACTAATGTCATAGGTGAACTCCAGGAACTGGTAGATTCCTCAATTATCTCCAAGGACACCATCCGCTCAATCTCTGAATTTAGATCTGCTTGTACTGCGGTTTTCACTTCTGAAGTTACATTATGTACTTTGATTTGAGGATTGGTAAGATATTTTCCACATCCACACCCAAGAGCAGTTATCGATGCACTACTATCCTTTAATCCTTTGTATGGTTCACCATTAATACCCACAATGGCGTATGGTCGGTCATCATCTACTTCACCGGAGAAAAATGTTTCAGCAATGGAGGAAATTAACTCCTTACGTTTGGCTCAATAACGTCGAACACGGAATCTAGTGGCATCCGAATGTTTATTTGTCATTTTTTGTGAGACTATTTGGGTATTTTCAACGTTGAATTTTGAATTTTTATTTAAAGGATTGAAGGGAATTGAAATAGTTTTAGGAGACAATTTTAATTTGGATTCGGTGGGAAATTGTTTCTGAGGTGTGTGTCGGATACGTTTGCTGTGGCTGCCGTAAAATCCGAGGACAAAACAACCTTTGGGGCTTTAAGCATTTGACGAAACGGTGCTCAATATTAAAACAGTTCCAACAAATATAACTGTCCTGTTGATTCTTATTTGGTTGGTTTGAATTAACATTGGAATTTTGCTGTAACGCGTCAATTTGAAAGGAATAATTTGCATTCTGAAATGGGTTTAAATTTGGTTGAAACGAATAATCTTAATTTTGATATCCAAGATTAGGAACCGAAAGGTTGCGATTATTGTCCGGATCAAAATTATGTTTGATAGTAGCATTACCAGGAGTCATGTTGCCATATTCGACCCCAGAGCCTGATATTTCGTTTACGAATTGTTGAGGTCTGAACCATTTGTCAGCAACATAGTTATGACGTTTCCAGGTATCCTCTGGTGCTACGCATCTTCTAACTAAGGTACTAACTGACTCGACATCTTGGTCCGCCAGATGGTTCTGAAGGCTTACGTTCATGTTATACCGTAGAATTCTTAGAACTTCGGAATCAGGAATAGAGGCTCGAAATCTCAAAGTTAGTGCCAGGATGACATTGTAAAATTCCATTAACGATTCACCTGCGTTTTGATTACTCGAGTAGATTAACCGACGTATATCGTCATCTGTTCGACGATCCTGAAATCTTTAGAAAAATAATTTTCTAATACTTGTTGAGTACGAGCCAAATGCTCCACTCTAAAGATAAATCTGTCTACCGGTACTCCATCAGTTGCGCCATCAAATTCAATTTTCCAGTTTGATAACTGCGGGTTTCTATCGTAAGAGGAAACGGGAAGATTTGGTTACACTGTTAGTACCGGAATCGTTTGTTGCTGTCCGAATGTTTGACGTTGATTATTTGAATTTTGAAATGAAAGTGGCAGTATGTTATAACCAAACGGAATCTGATTTTGATTAAAGTTGAGGACATGCCCAGATACTAGATTTAAATCTTGCATACCAGAGCTCAATTCATTTATTTAGTTATTATTTTCATGTCCGGAAATTGGATTGTAGGAATTGATTCTTGTGGTGTAAACGTGACTGTTTCTTTAGATGATTGCGAATCCGCCTCCGAGCTTTCGTCCTCTAAAGACGACACACCCACTGAAATTACTTCCATGTTTTCTTCCACAAATGTAATAGAGTCATTTAGTGCCTCTTTATCACCAGTAGAATTGGTGATATAGGTTTGTATTAATTGGGCTTGTCGAAGCGCATTCAAGCACTTGGGTCGATAACGCTTCGTAGTAACGCGATAACTCAATAAATTCTTTAAATTCTACAAATTCAGAAATAGCAAAATGAACTAACAAAAATAAATATTTAAGGAATTTTGAAGATGTAATTTTGCATCGACACAATCAATGTATTTATTCTTGCAAATACGCCTAATCAGCCTTTGAAATATTACGTATTTATAAAAAAAATTCTTTTCAGCCTGACTGAATTTTCAACTTATATATGATTGTTTTATTCTTTAAACTAGCCACCACCATAGATTGGTCAACATTCCTGGATCCATTACATAATGACTTTAGAGAAGTTTCCCTGCATAGTGTTTGTGTAGTACCAAAAATACTATAATTAAATATGGGCCGATATGTCGGAATACTGTAATTGGTTGTATATATACACAAAATACACAAAATCAGCTGATTTCATTTACTTTTCGTTTAGTTTGTTTAACATCTTCAATATCATTGTAGTATTACACCAAAAAGTAACTTATAAATTACCCTTGCAAGTAACCAATTTGAAAAGGGTAACAAATTAAACCTTAAGCAATGGTTATCAACAACATAATCACTAAACGACAGATTGCTTAGTAATCATCTAATAATTTAACTTAACAATTTACACCACACCTTTTTGAAACAGAAACTACTAAATTGTACATGACTCGCTTTAAACGGTTGATTATTCAAACAAAACCAAAACATACTCAACAAAATTGCTGAACCGGATCTGGCTAGTACAACTTGAAAAATTATCCTGTTATATTATTTTAATAATTCAGTGAGGACAGCCCAAACACGAAATATGGAAAACCACACAAATATTTTCATTTTAATTATCTTATCAGATGTGAGTTATCATAAATATTCAAAAAAAAAAAAAAAAAAACAGAAACCGAAATGGAGAAACATAAAAATAAATTAATTTTATCAAATTTAACAATCGCTGCTCAAGGTGTTTTCCATAAAAACCATAGGATTCGAACAAATACACACACACACACACATAAAAAAAAAAAAAAAAAAAAATTAAACATAACATTATGCTACCCTTAGTTTTTATCCATGTGCAATTAAAATGAACATAAAAACCATAAAAATGGTTTTAATAATCTTATCTTTATTATCAATAATTAGAGTTTTTCAATTCAAATGAAAAGGTAGAATTTTTTTTTTTTATGTACGACCAAATATTAGGTGCTGCAAAATTTTCAAGTATGTGAAGAATATCTATTATTCTGTGTATGGCCATTGAAAATTGGTCAGTTGGAAAATTTGATTTGATATGTGATGGGATACGAATGGTAATTTGTATAATTTTATATGAAAGGTCTAACTAATTAATATACAGTTAAAGGTCAACATCAATCCAAACAGAATCAAAACCATTTTATTATATTTGTGTGTGTGTGTTTGTGCAAAACCGAAATTTAATTGGCTGAAAATTATAACATATACCCTATTTGGATGCAATATAAATGTGTAAGGATATTAGCACACATCTGTAACATATACATTAAATATTTAATGTTTAATTTTCCGAAACAAAATATAATTTTTCCATTTATTGTATAATTATCGTTTATAGAAAATTTAATTTAAATAAAAAACTAAGAAGAGTGAAATGTTTATCGAACCATGACAATAATGAAAATTGTGAATATTTTTCAAGCCGTGTATGATTATAGTTGGTTAGGATAAAATGTGTCTATATTCGTTGAAATTTTTTAAAACCACTAAACAAAGACACCCTGCGCACTAAACGAGCCTTCAATATAAAATCGTTAAACCTCAGATGAAACTGAATATTACATTAGAGTTCGATTGGATTTTATGCTGATCTCAAAAATATACAAGACCATTCAACCTTCTGTGTGTATTCTTCGATTTATGTTAATAATATTATCTAACGATTAATTTGAAAAGGGAAAACCTTTAGATTAACATAATTCCGATTGTTAATTCAACTAACCTTCGCATTTATACAAAAACCAAAAAAAAATTAAACCACAAATTAATAATACGGCCAATCCTAAAATATAACAAAAATTCGTATTTTAAGAACAAAAAAAATATTAAAATTGTTAACTCAGTTGAAACAATAATGATAAAGGATGACATTATTGAAATTAGATTTTTTTGATTTTATTTAAGATAAAAATATTAATTCCGTTTTTTAATTAAAAATTTATTTATTTTTTCTTTTGCAAATTAATTAAAAATTTTCATTTAATCCATGGATTAGAATCGCAACAAAAAAAAAAAAATAAGAGTGTTTGATATTTGGATAAGAATATTTAACATAAAGGAATATCGTAAATCGTAAATCTTGTGAATCGAAGTTTGAAAGCATTGGATTTTGTTGAACTTCAATTTTGGTACAAAAGGTGATTAGTCATCTAATTAGATGAATAGTTTTAAAAAAAAAAATATTATCCTATTACGGAAAATTTTCTTGGTTTTATCTATAATCTCTCTTCATTATAAAACATACCAATATTAGTTTATATTTGGATATTTCCACACATATCAATATCAATATATAACAAAATTACCGAAAAGGGGATATTGATATTATCTTCATCTTTATTTAAATAATAATCAAAAATCAACCTAAGCGGTCGATGCTCTAATATCGAGTATTTCCTCTACGGCTCTCTCATATCTAGCATTCTTCTTGGCATACTGTGCACCAGGTTTGCAACGTACCCCTGAGGTATCATTTCCCATTCTTCCTGCCGAGCTGATTGAATATGATCCAAGGCTTCTTGAACGACTTCTCTTTGCATTAAACAACGCCCTAGCATGTCCCACACGTGCTCAATGGAATTAATGTCAGGGCTGCGAGCGGGCCAAACAATTCTATCAATTCCCACCTCATCCAAATAGTTATTGACAACGTTTGCAACGTGGTGTCTGGCGTTGTCATGCATTAATTTCCATTAAATGGGGCATATGGAGCCACAACATCTTCTAGACCAGTGATCGTAAATACGTGGCACGCGTGCCAAACTTGGCACGTTTAAAATTTTTTCCGGCACGTCAAAAATTTTTTGAATTTTACAAAATCGACCTTTTTTGCAGTTATTCTTACAAAAAATGGAAAGACATGCGCAGAATTTTGATAAAGCCCAAATATGTTTTGAAATGCTGGGAAATGGATATAACCACCTTTGGAATGAATGTCACATATTTTTGACAAACACGGAAAGCTCGAAAAAAAAATTACTTCATAACAAAATACATGATTTTTGATTCTTGATCAAAAATCGCCAAATTTTACAATTTCGCAGGTTGTTTAAGTCCAATTGCCACAATTGCTTTTTGGTTGTGTTAGTACACTTTCCCTGACGTTTTTTAGCATTTTGAGCCATATTGGATGCTTAGTTTATTGTTCTTCTGTTGTCGATTTTGGCCAAAAAAAATTTAACAAGCAGAGAAGTGTGAGTAGGTGTATTATCGTGGTACAATGACCATTAGTTGTTTCCCTACAAATCCAGAAGTTTCGTTCGGATCGCTTCACGCAAACCGCGCATAACTTCCTGGAAGTAGGTACTCCTTATTAATCGAACGACCTAAGAACTCATGTTATACTACTTGACGAACTTTTTTTGGTCTTACGTATTTAGGAAGCTTTCAGTGGGACGATTGAGCCTTACTTTCGATGGCATATTCGTAAAATCCAGTTTTACACCATTTATGACCCGTTTGAGCAATTCTGGATCGTCGTTGACATCATTCAGCTACTTCTGCACTTCGGCACTGCTCTTCGTCGAAATTCAACAATTTCGGAGGTAGTTTTACTGTCACACGTTTTATACCTAAAAGCCATTTGAAATTATTTTTGTTAGTTACCGAAATGTTTCAAACCGAGCAGCCACAATAAACCATCGCAAATTTTTATTGCGATACATTTTTATTAATATTTTCTTCATTGACTTATATAGTTTAAGTATGCGTTGGTATTAGTTACAAGAAAAGGATAGCCAATGGAAGTTGTCACTATAGGATGGCCAGGCCAAAAACAGCTAAACTTGAACGAAATCTGAACAAATTTGAAAAAGTCGAAAATTTCGACTTAAAAAAACCAGGACAGTTTTAAAGTCTCGAATTTTGTTATGTATTTAATAAAAAAAAGAAAAAATTAGTTTTGTGGCGATCAGAAAACAGATTTGTAGTTAAATCTCTTCTAGAAAAGTGTCAAAAGCCGCCACCTTGATTCATCATTTGGGTGTGCTGAAACCAATTCGTTTATCATCATATTTGTTGGTTAAGTCAGATACCAAATTACAATGGTATTGGTGCACAATTGCAAATGTTCTGTTTGCTAATAATATATTGCTAATAATACTTTGGTACATAAATACAAGCCATAAATCAAAAAAAAAAAATTTGGTTTGTTTTTTAAACACATGACCAATCCAGGCCTTTTCTACACTTCCAGCGCCAAATGGAATACGCACGTTTGCCCATAAGTTTTAGTGAAATTTTATATTTACGTTATTAAGCCGATTATGTAAATAGTTCCTAATATAATATCGAAATGTTCACGCTCTGAAGAATTTCTGAGGTTATTTAAGAGCCAACTTCAATATTGCGGAACACCTCTACTGATATTATGGAACCATTAATCAAAAATTGTTTGACTAATATTTTTTTACATGAACAACCAATCTAGGACCGAACTAGGTGGCAAGTTTGTGGATGTATTTTAATACCAAATTAAAAAAATTCCGGCTCTGAAGAATTCATTCGGCTATATCATTATGCTTTAGTTGATATCTTAAATCAAAAATTATATTCGCAAAATTTATTTTTACATAATGAGCCAATTCAGACTATCTTTTTAATTCTAGCATCAAATGGAATAAGCTCATTTGTTGTCGGATTTTAGGGAAATTTTATGTCTGAAATATTTTGGTGTTATTAAAAATAGTTCCAAATATAAAACCAAATATAAAATAATTTTTAATAAAAAACGTCTTAGAAATAATTTGAATAATTAACAACAATACCTTTTTAACACCCCATGTAACTAATTTCTACACAATTACATTTTCTAAGCTTAAAACCCTTTGACAGCTAGCACAATTTTTTTGGATTCTAAATATTCTTGACACAACTAGCTCTTTACTGTTTTTTGTTTTCTGTTGCATTATCGGTCGTCCGTAATATTAATATAGGTCAATAACAATAATGGCCGCCCCGGTGGCACAGTGGTTAGCATGCTTGCTTTAAGCTCCGGAGGTCCCGGGTTCGATTCCCGGCGGGTGATGAAAAAATCACGGCTGGTTAATGTTGGATCAATGAATTAATCACTCATTATCTGTTAAAAAAAAATGATTACGAAACTTCAAATGAAGCGGCCAAATTCCTTTATGGGATGTAGCGCCAGCGAAAAAAAAATAAAAAAAAAAATAACAATAATGATCATTGATCATGTATATTTTTGTTGTGATTATAACGTATATTTTGTGCGCCCATGAATTATGGAAGGGAATATACGTGAATGAATTATACAGTATTTATGTATGTATAAACAATAAAAAGTTACTTCTCCTACCAACCTTTCATATAGGCAATATTTTGTTAATTGTGTTACATTGTTGTTGTGCTGTGTCTCATCATTTAGGTATATAGTATCTAATATACCGGGTGTTTCTTTTAAACTGAGACGATCAAATATCTCGAAAAATAGCCACTCTACGGAAAAAATGTCCATAATCAAAATTTAATCATACCGCGGGGGAAATACATTAGTGCAAAAAAAATAGTCCCCCACCCCCCGCTTTGTAGGTGGGGCGGGGGTAACTTTTATACTAAGATAGGAAGCCATATTTTTTATTGCAGATTCGGATTCTACGGCTAAAAATACGTAGGATTTGACTGAAACATTTTTTTCGATTCATGTTAGATGGCGCTGTAATTGACGATATTCAATTTTTATCTCGGATTAAATATCTCGGAAAATAAGCACTCTACGAAAAAAATGGTAGAGATCAAAATTGAATTATTCCGCGGGGGAAATACATTAGTGCTAAAATTAGTAGCCCTCACCCCTCCATGTAGGTGGGGCGGGGGGTAACTTTGAAACTAAGATAGGAACCCCTATTTTTTATTGCAGATTCGGATTCTACGGCTAAAAATACGTAGGATTTGACTGAAACATTTTTATCGATTCATGATAGATGGCGCTGGAAATACATTAGTGTTAAAATTAGTACCCCCACCTACAAGGAGGGGGTGAGGGTACTAATTTTAACACTAATGTATTTCCCCCGCGGAATAATTCAATTTTGATCTCTACCATTTTTTTCGTAGAGTGCTTATTTTCCGAGATATTTAATCCGAGATAAAAATTGAATATCGTCAATTACAGCGCCATCTAACATGAATCGAAAAAAATGTTTCAGTCAAATCCTACGTATTTTTAGCCGTAGAATCCGAATCTGCAATAAAAAATATGGCTTCCTATCTTAGTTTAAAAGTTACCCCCGCCCCACCTACAAAGCGGGGGGTGGGGAACAATTTTTTTTGCACTAATGTATTTCCCCCGCGGTATGATTAAATTTTGATTATGGACATTTTTTCCGTAGAGTGGCTATTTTTCGAGATATTTGATCGTCTCAGTTTAAAAGAAACACCCGGTATAATTACCCAATTCATTCACTAACTCCGGAACGCTTTTCTTATATTTCTAATTTACATATCAAAATGTTATAACTGAGTAGCCTAGCTGATAGAAGTGTTGATCTATTAATAATAAATTTCGAACGGAAAATATCTCGAGTTCGATGCGATGTTCCTCAGATTTCATTTTTATTTTTATTTTTTATTTTTATTTTTTTGACCAAATATTTTACTATAAATTAAATATTCCGCTTTATAATTATTACAATTATTATACAAGAACATACGTGGTACAAGTTTATTTTTGCGCCTAAATGTATGCGAACACTACTATAAGTTATTTAAAAACTTTTATATTGAGTTGTAGTAAGCCATGAGAATTTTTTAGTAAACATTTTTTTCCTATCATAAACTTCATAGCATGCTATGTTTGAAACAATATAACAATTGCCGTGTTTTTTTATTAGCTCCGGATAGCAAGCTATCGGGAGCATATGGGAAATTTCTATTGAAAGTTTTGCGATTATACACGTGTGTCACTAGTAACCAAAAAACTAAAATTGTACCTAACTTCATGCATAACATTTCTTAAATTAGATTGTGATGGAAAACGAGACCGGTGGAGCGGCTATGATCCTAAAAATGATTGGGAGATTGTTCAGGAATATGTTAAAGTAGAAGAGGTAAAATGGTTATTAAATGCTAACGGACAATCCAGATGCATCATTATCGTAAGACGACGGAGATCAAGATGAGAAATATGTTGGTGTAATGGACAGATGAGATAGCCAACTAAATTGAAATTACTACAACAGGAATATTACAAAAATTAAAAGAATTTGAATTTCAAGAGACACAATTTTATAAAAAATATGATGACGAGGAACATCTCAAAGTTCCACCAAAATCTTTGTTACTTGCACCAACCGGCAACTACACTGAATATTCTCAAAGTGGAAAAATCATTAAAAGACAAGAGAAATAAATCTCATGCGACGCCGATATGAAGAAGACGTACATTTGAATAATCACTGAAGATTTTATTTGAAATTATTTAATACGTTCCCCAGTTAGTACACCAATAAAGAGCTTTCACAACATCTAATGAAGCAATAAAACTCTAGAATCTTTGCGTTCACGTTTAAATAACTACACCAAATTGCCAGCATACACTTTGGTATAAGCTACATAATTTTTTATTATATCCATTATAAATTTAGTTTGAACACGTAATTCCGCTGTTCATTTAAATAAAAACGAAAAATTAATAAACAAACGCTGTTATTTTTACGCCGATATGACATTTCATATTTCAATTTGACAAACATCAACATTTTAAACCAAAATGAAGTTTGCCAAATTTTCAAGGGTTGTACAAAAAATAAAAAATAATAAAATTTCCCTTTGCTCCCGATAGCAGCTCCGGATAGCAGCTCCAGATAAATAGGTAGAGCTAAATATTTTTTTATTGATTTTTAGTTAAAAAGATGAATGAAAAATTATAGATTAGTTTAAAATAAATGAATTATATATATAAATAGCTTGTCAAACATTAGTTTTATTACAAAAAATTAGGTGCTCCGGATACAATCTATCCGGAGCTAATAAAAAAACACGGCAAATGAAAGTTAAATAATTTAGGTTGAACGTGGCTTAGTAGTAACGTATAACGGACTAGAGCGGTAAGGTCTGGGGTTTGATTTTGCCCAAGGCATTTTAGTTTAGTTTTTCCAATTTATATTTTTTTGACGTGATCACGTCTTACACCGCATGTTCAGAAAATTGAAACGAAATTTTGCCTTTGGTCATGGGCAATTACTGTATGCATTACCTTTAATTTAAATGTATGATTTCTAAGGTTAGTCCTTAAGCTTCATGTCTCACGCATAATCTTATCGCAACGAAATCATCTCTGATTTCGCGTGATTTAAATGATTGAACAACTGTAACCAGAGAATAGCTCATTCGATCCGGGTAATTCTGAAGTCAATTTTTGCGTAAAGCAACAGTGGTGGTTAATTTATTTTAAATTAAAATTATTAATTTCCACACTAATTTTAATTTAAATTAAATTTACAAAATAGAGATTTACAGGGCTTGACGCACTGTAGTGAGAGAATGCCTCTTCTGATCGAAGCAATTCTAACCTCAATTTGTGAGTAAAGAAACTGTGGTGGATAGTTTCTTTTAAATTAAAGTAATTAACCTTCACATAAATGTGAAATGAATTTGATATCTTCAAAATAGCGATTTACAATACATATATATACATAGTTTAGAACATTGTAGAGAGAGAATCACTCATTTATTTGTGCGTAAAGAAACTGTGGCTTATAATTTATATTGAATTAAAATAATTAATCTCAACATCTTATAAACGTTATCACGCATAACACCTACGGCCGTGTAGATGACACAGCCCACCCCGATTTATTTTAAATTTTTTTTTAAAGAAAAGTATAGCTCCCGCTGTTTGTCGATCTGTAAAGCTTTTTGTGGGATGCCCTAACATGTAAAGTCATCCTTAAAGCCCTTACTCTTTGGTTTAAGGTCTATTTAAGGTACAATAATCTTTAAAAGCCTTAAATCTCGAGCAATTCCTACTCGGCTAAAAAAATATCAAATGTTCAAATGGTGATTGTGGCAACGACCACTGCGGACATCTCTATTATATATTAATTGTATTCGTCCTAGGACGGGATATGTGTAGTTTATGTATAAGTAGCTATTATTCTTTTTGATAAAATAAATATATGTGGCAAAGAATTCATTTATCCCTTCAAAAATTAAAAATTGACACTTTATTAACTAATGCCCTTAATTCTTTAAGTCTTTAAGATTTTAATCTTTTTAGTTGAAATTTACTTTCGCTACTCTTTTTCGGATAAGATTTTATTCTGTTAAGCTAAACATATTATCTGATATTTTTGGATAAACTTTAAAAAAACAGAATAAAAATTATAAGTTTTAATAATATTTTTCAAAATATGTATGTCTGAACTTTTTGGAAATTTTTCATTTATTTGATTTACATATAATTCAATTTATTTATCATAACTTTAAAACTTAATGAAATTATCAGATTAGTCAAGATATTAAGATAAAACATATTTTATTAAACAAACATCACAAAATACGGTATAAAATATGCAAGATCATATTCGCTCATCAAAGCGTACAAACAAATAGTTATCAGTCTAGGGCAACCAAAAATATGCAATAACATATTTTTTTTCAGTGCATGAATTTTGAAAAGAGCAAGATACAAATCCGTTTCATGAAAAACCAAGCATTTTAAGCCCTATTTGTTAGTGCATATTTTTGCATATTTTACCCAAAAGAACGTATTTTTTGTCATATAAGCATATTTTGTCAAAATCATTTTTATGTAATTTGATGCTGTTTTGGCTATTTTTTACCGACTTGTGGCGGTTTACCCAATGAACCACTACAATATTCATTCATAATATTCCTTCGGCACCAACATGAGTTCGCCGCGCATTGCATGCCTCCGGTGTCATCCGGGACTCATTTTTATTGTACGTCTTCTGCCGGGACCAATCAAAAACACGAAAACAATAAAAACACACAAACAACAAAAGTTAAAACAAAATAAAATTTAGAACAGCATTTAGTGTTAAATAATAAAATATAAAATTGTTCAAAATAATTAATTATTTACAAAAACTAATTTTGTTTGCAGTTGGAAGGAAAATAAAAAATGTTTTCTTGTGCATCGAAATGTATTCTTGTGCATTGTTCGAAACGCCAGCTTGCGATCATCATCGAACGCACTTTTATCACAATTGCGCACTGTAAATTCCTTTTTTGCGCTAATTATTATTAGTATTTTATAGTTTTTGTATTTGCAACAATAAAGACTCATTTCGTGCCAAATAATTACCGCTTCGTTTATTATGACATGCCTGAATCCATAAACTATTCCCCACTTTCAGGTGCTTAAATCAGGGCCGGATCTATGGGGGGTGCAGAGGGTGCAATGCACGCGGGCCCCTACGAAAAAGGGCCCCGAAGGGGCCCATGCAAAATACTTTTTAATGATATTTGTTTGATTTTTTATAAAAAAAATTTAATGTTTCCATAATTTTTTTATAGGTAAGAAAATTTTCTTAAACTGAACTCACATGTTCATTAATAAAAACTAGTAGTAGTTAAACGGCTTTAAAATTTAAACTGGTTAACACTACAAGCAAAATATATCACTAAATTTATGTAACTATCTATCCACACTACCTACATTGCAAAATGATTTCCTTTACTGTAATCCATTACACTTCCATTTGATTCATCCATTTGCTTCATATTTGTATCGTCCTTTGAACCTTTTTCTGTTTTATACCATACAAGAACATTCTCATTTCAAATATGATACGATACTGAAAGATCATCTTGAAAAATTTAATTCTAGACAAATACATATCCATTACCTTTCTAAGACCGTTCAAAATTATTTTATTGTATTAGTCGCTAATGAGATGTCTAACGCATGAAACACACCAAGCAGCGGCAGCGAGCAGCAGATTTAAATATACCTTGATTTGCTGATGTATTCATAGATAGTCGTATGTTAAGCAAAATTATAAACACTTTTTATAAAAACATTCAAATATTTGATAATTTTAATAGATAAATTTCGATTAAAAGAAAATCTATCACAAGTGGAATATGTGGGACATGTCGGGCTACTCTTGGTGTGTTTCAGCCTTAAAACGTATCAAAAGTGAAGAAGTTAAAATATTGTAGTACTCAAGTAGATTGTACTCCTGATGTTTCCCATAAGGAACAAACTGCATTAATTTTAAGATACGTGTTTCAGGATCTGGAAACAAAACGGTTTTCTATAAATTAAAGTTTTTTGTGTTTTCTAGACGACCAGAAAGTCGTACTAAATTATTTATGTGAGCTCGATAGAAATTGTATTGACATTCAAAATTACAGAGCAAATATACAAACGTGTCCAATCACGTTAATCCCGTTGAGTGAAATTGGTTGGGAGGCCAGAATAGAGGCAATAAAACCTGTGGTATCTCAATTAACGCTAATACGTGAGGCTTTTAGCAGCAACATCAAATAATTCAAAAACGGTTAAGAAAGCAAATTCTATACTGGAATATATCGTAACAATACCATTTCTTGTATCATTGATTGTGAGGGAAAATATTCCCGACAAACAAAAATCAACCGTAACCTAATGTACAGTTCCAAGTCGGTTAAATGTATAATGTAAAATATTAAACTTAAACCTAAAAAAGTACGAAATACAGCCGATTTTATCTAAAAAATATAAAAACTCACGATTGATAAACGATAAATAATTTGAGTTTGATTTAGTTGAATATAATTCACTAAGTCGATACACTCTAGTTTTACATATAATGTAAAAATTTAGAGTTGATTTACCAAATTGAAAATACAGTGAATGTCATTTACATTACAAGTAATACATTGTCTATAAAAAAGCCGAAACATTTTCATAATATTCAGACAATTGGTTAAATTTCGTAATGATAAATGAAAGAACAAAAAAAAATACACGATGCATTAACCGTTTAAAGTTCGTCACAAAATTATCGATGAGTATAATAACCGCTAAACAACCGGTCGCTATGTAAGATGGCGCTAAACTTTTACCACGTTAATTGTGATAGTATTTAACCGACAAAAGACTGATAAACCACATATCGGTTTTTATTCAGTCAACAAGCAGTGTCCAACGCCTAACTAATTCTGGTTCCTGTGTACTATTTTGCGAACAAACAAATCAGATAATAAAATCGGTTTTTAGTATTATAATTGAACCAGGATTTGACCAACCAAAAAACCGCTAAATGACCGATCGGTCTTCGTTCAGTTAATAAACACCGCCTAAGGTCTTACAAATCGTGGTTATCCTATAATACTTGAGGAAACGAGTGTCCAACCAAAAACTGCTTGGTCCCTCAGTCCCTCATCGGTTATTTTATATTACTTAAATCGTAAATGGTTTTTCGGGATTATTTTTAATATTAATAAAATAAATGAAATGTTACAAGTATAGTAGTACTAAGTATAGTATAAGCAGTAGTTCTGAGTGCAGGTATTGATTTGGTTGGAGCGGTGCTAATAAAATTGCAAGAATATCGGTCATCATCATCACTCTTCGAAAAAGCTGTTAAAGAAGCCCAAATTACCATGGATGTTTCAACAGATTTTCCGCAGATTCGATTACGCAAACGAAAACGCTTATTCGATGAAATTTGTAACGACGAAATTCCAGCTGACCCAGTTTTTAATTTTAAGATGTCTTTTTTCTTCCATTAATGGACCTAGTTTCATATGAATTAGAAAGCAGATTTGCGCAAAAAATGATTTACAGCAAATTTAAATTCAAAAATTTATTAGACGTGCAATTATAAGATTCTTGTAAAGAATTTGTGTCATTTTATGTTGGATATGTATTAACTGTGTTAATATCAGAAATTTCTTTAGTAAAAAATATTCCAGCAGAATTCGACAAAAATCTTCTGAATATTTTAAATTTTTTAACGCATCAATATTCTGATATCTTTCTCAATTTTATAATTGCATTGCGTATATTTGAACCTTATCAGTAATCGTTGCTAGCGCAGAGAGATCGTTTAGTAAGTTGAAGCTAATTAAAACTTACCTTCGCTCTACTATGGCACAAGAACGATTATCAGCATTGGCGTTGTTGTCGATTGAATCGGACAAAGCAAAAACTATTTCAGTCAATTAATATCCATTTTAACGGAAGAAACAGCAGAAGGCTTAAATTAGTACAATTTTTTTATTTGTTTTATTTTTATGCTCTGAATTAATTTATGTTACATTACTGTGAATTATAAGCAAAACGTATTGTTATTTAATTATAGAGGGCCCCAAAATTCCTTTTTGCACCTGGGCCCCCAAAGAGCTAGATCCGGCGCTGCTTAAATAATTCAACTTTATGGAGCCCACGCCAAAGGCACTATATTTTTTGAAAGCTCATAGTCTAAGCTTCAAAAGCCTATAACCGTTTTTTTTTAAATATTTGTTTAGTGTAGTTACGAATTTTGTAACAAAATTCGATTTTTCCGCTTTTTCGACTATTCTTCAATTTTTATTACCGACGGTTTTAAACTTGGTATTTTGTTAACTTCTGAGCCATATAGTAGACACTTCAAGAAGTAACCCAGAATTTTTTCAGAATTTTTGAAAGCTTAGAAAATTTAGAAAACACAACTGTTCCCTAAAAGACCCAGTGTACACACCGTGTCTCAAAAAATATAGTGTACAACTGTACACACGCAGGGTTAATTAACTTATTCTACTCTATCCTCATAATATTTGCTGATGCAGACTTCAATAGGTTTGGTTGTTGTTGCTGTTTATGTATAGTACATAACTACATGTTAAAAAATCAAAAATTCTAAAACAATACTCTAAAATTTTTGTATTTCTAAATTATTTAAATTTCCATATTCCTAAAATTTACAATTTTCATATTTTTAATTTTCTAAATTACCAATAACCTAAATATACTAACTTTAAAGATTTAACCTTCAAACTCCCATTTTCTATCATATTTTTATCTTCCCAAATTCACAATAATTTTATGAAATTCTAATATCCCTGCACAAATATCCTAATTTCTTTTCTTTCCAACAATCTACGTTACAAAATTCGTTAATTTCTAAAACAAATAATAATCTAAAATAATTCCAAATTCCAAATAAATTATAAAGTTGAATTTAACGATTTAATGAAATTTGTAAAATCGTAAATTAATGTTTCCACTATTATTCATTTTCCTTCTGTTTGAAATTGCCAAAATGAAACTTGATTGAATAATTTCGTGGATCAGTGAACAAAGTTAACTATTAAACAAAATAAACGTGTAATCCAACCTAACCAACGCTAACAAAATTTTAATCAATTTGTGCTTCATCGGGGGTACAAATTATTTTACCGAAATGGCGGAAACACTCATTCAAAAACGTGGTCGTATACTCGGTTCTATGACTAAAATGATGACATATGTTACATCAGCTGCGATCGATAATGACCCACTTGAGAAAGTCGAAGTCAAGTTGGAGAAGTTCGATGATTTTTGGAAGCAGTTTGAGGACCTGGAAAATAAACTAGCCTGCACACCTAATTATGAACCCAAATTTGATAAATTGGAAGATGACTATTTCAATTGCAAAGCTGAACTATTAAAACATCTAAAGAAGAAAAGATCAACAATCGCCAATGCTACAGGGTCATCGGCGAGTGGTACGGAACCAATTTTATCGTACACGAAAACGGCATTAGACCTATTGTTCGATCAACAACGAACTTTTTTTAAAAATATCTCGGATCGTACAGCAAACTTCTCAGTAAGTCATCATGCAGATATTTCAACACTACCGAAGCTTCATATATGTAGAACCATTTCACGGAGATTACAGTAAGTGGCTATCGTTTTCAGATTCATTCAAAACCGGAGTAGACAGTAATGGTAATATTTCCGATGGGCACAAATACAGCTACTTAAGGGTTACCTTCGTGATGATGCTGCTGCCTTACTACGTCACATACCAACCACAGCCAACAATTATAGTGAATCTTGGAAGAAACTAGAAGACAGATATTCAAAAAAGAGAACGATTTTAAATCAAATATTGGCAACTTTTGTCAACCAACCAAGTATGATTAACGGATCTGCTAAAGCGCTCAGAGCAATAAGTGATACTACCGATTCAGTGGTTAGAAGCATACGTGCTTTGGGCACAGAAGCTGAAAGTCGAGACGTATTGATGATATATCTTATGCTAACTAAAGTCGATGAAACCACACAAGAGTCTTGGGCCAGAGAAGTCAATGGAGAAGATTTTCCAGTAATACAGCAATCCCTGGATTTCATCAATAAAATGTGTAATGCAAAAGAAGGTTGCGTTTTATTACAACCTACAGCTCACGAAACTCAATTTAAGCGCACCACTCGGTCCAATTCGAATGTTAAAGGCTTTCAATTAATAAACCAAATTGGCTGCCAATGCTGTGGAGATAAATATAGTCAAGCAAGGTGCCTAAAGTTTAAAAACATGACGATTTTTAAAAGAAGAGAGTTAGCCAGGCCTGCAAAGGTGTGTTATAATTGTTTGCACAGCGACCACAACGTGCAAGGATGTTCAATTGCGAAATGCTGCAAAACATGTAATAAACGACACCACACTTTATTGCACTTGGGTGAATACAATAAAGAAGGCAACAGTCATGTAAATAATGCTGAATCATCATCATCAGTCAGTGAGAAAACAACATTAATAGCTAATCCAGCCAATATCGTTGAAGAAAATTCAGTTTCAGAAAGCACGGCAGTATTAACAGAACCTCACCATTCAGTTTTAAGCGCCAATGTTCAGGTCACTCGTAGTGTCCTCTTGCCCACTGCACAGGTTCTTGTAACGAATGGGAATGGACAAACTGTCACCGACCGTGAATCGCTGGACTCGGGATCGCAAGCTTCATTAGTAACAGAGTCGCTTGCCCAAACACTCAACCTCAACAGGAAATTTTCCAAGTGTACAATCACTGTCGAACGAATATCAAAATGATAGCTAGAGATGATCCATTTGAAGAGCTAAATGTGAAATTGTAGGCAGAATAGCAACATCGATTCCTACTCATCCAGTTCTAATCGGCAATTTAAGTCAAATTCTTAAAAGGTATAACCTGGCTGATCCAAAGTTTTCAGTACCAGCAAATATTGACGTCCTGCTAGGTGCTGACGTTTTCTTCGAATGCTTGAGGCCGGAAAGGAAATCGATTTCTGGAGATATCACACTTCAATCATCAGTATTTGGATGGCTTGTTACTGGTACTACTCAAAACCAAAGCAGTCTAAGATCCTACTCGATCAAGGTTACTGAGGAAGAATCTATATGGAATGCCTTGAAAAAATTCTGGGAGTTGGAGGAACCAACTTTTCAATGCCGACTGCCGAAATCTAAGTGTGAATTATTTTATGAAAATTCTGTAAAACGTGATGTTAATGAGCGATATATCGTGCGCCTACCTCTAAGGAACCCTGAGAATCTAATGGGAGATTCATATACAGCAGCATTGAAACGCTTAAATGTAATGGAACGACGATTCATGGAGGAATACTTACAATTGGGACATATGACCACAATTAATGATGAAGAAAAGGAGGTTAAAAGTAATTGCTTTTACCTACCACATCATGGAGTAATTAAAAATAATAGCTTTACAAGTAAGCTTAGGGTTGTTTTTGACGGCTCTTGTAAATCATCCAGTGGCATATCAATAAATGACATTTTAGAAGTCGGTCCAGCCCTTCAAAACGATCTGAATGATGTAATTACACGGTTTCGACAGCACAAGTTAGGTTTTTCTGGTGATATTGAAAAGATGTACTGCCAGGTTTTAGTCAACGTAGAGGATAGGCATATGCAGAGAATTTTGTGGCGAACCAATCCAAATGAGCCACCCAATTACTATGAGCTCTGCACAGTAACATATGTTATGAGCGCAGCCGCGTTCCTAGCAGCTAAAACTCTACTAATGTTGATGACTTGTTTTGTGGTTTAGAAACAATATAGGATGGCCGACAATTATTGAACGACATCATCAATGTACTCAAAGCTGGTGGATTTCATTTACGAAAATTAAAATACAAATGTGTGGAACTACTTAGCCACATATCAGAAGACGACTGCGAATTATTGGCAACCACGCAAAAGCTGGATGCTGGCATTCCAATTCTCGGTCTACAATGGTACTCAAATATTGATGAATTTGGATACAACTTTGAAGAACCATGCGGTGGTTCATTAATAAAACGCAAACTGCTGTCACATGTCGCAAACTTATTTGATCCACTTGGCTGGATATCACCAATCATCGTACGATTTAAAATGCTATTTCAAAAAATGTGGCTCTGCACTAAAGGCTGGGGTGAAGTGGTAACTAATGAGCTATTACACTATTGGACACTAATTAAACAGGACATCGCCGCTGTGCAAAATATTCGAATCCCACGATATATACAATTAAGTTTGACGGTCAAATCTGTTGAAGTTCATGGTTTCTGCGATGCTTCAGAGAAGGTTACGGTGCAGTGGTATATTTGCGCATATTAGATAATGCCGATAAGGTATTCATAAATATACTTTTTACATTTTCTGCCGTAGGCACTTGGCGAAACACACTTAATACACACATTTTTAAAAATTTTTAAAAACACTTGTTAAATATTTCGCAAAATTACAAAATGTTTAAAAAATCATTCGATCGATTTCGGCTTATTAGGCTATCATCAGGAGTATCTACTAAATTGTTTAGTAGATACTCCTGATGATGGCCTAATAAGTCGAAATCGATCGAGTGATTTTTTAAACCTTTTGTAATTTTGCGAAATATTTAACAAGTGTTCTTAAAAAATTTTAAAAATGTGTGTATTCATAAATATGACAATCGCTAAATCTAAGATTGCACCATTAAAACAAATGTCGTTACCAAAACTCGAACTTTGTGGTGCCGAACTTTTATCCCGATTAATCCTATACGCAAATCAAATTATTCAAGTTAAAGTCAGTGATATTAATGCTTGGTGTGACTCCAAGATAGTATTGGCATGGTTAAGAGGTAATCCAATAGAATAGAAGGCATTCGTCGGTAACCGCACATCTCAAATGATCGTGTACCACTACAATATTGGAACCATGTTAGAGGCTGCGACAATCCTGCCGATTTAATTTCCCGAGGCTCAAGTGCTCATGGTTTGGTGAACAACACATTATGGTGGAGGGGTCCTTCCTGGTTAATGCTGAAGAGAAATTTGCACGACGCAAATGACATTTTTCAAACAACTGAAGAGGCTCGTTCTCAACTGCAGGTTTTATCTTTTAACTTGGCAACATCGAATGAAAATGATACTTTGATTGATATGTCTATAGGAGCTGTACTTTATTTTATATTCAATTATATTGTTTTAACTAGCTTTTAATTTTATATTTAGTTTGAAGAAAAAAAGCTAATAATATAATAATAATAACATTAATAATAATAATAATAATAATTGGGCCCCCACTTTTGTCATCCAATTTGCGATCAGAAATATTTGGTTTTATGGTTACTGCAAAATCATTAAGGGGGGGTTTCACTCCTAACCGTAAATCCTCTAAGTTAACGAAACTCCTTGAAGGTGCATTCATAAATTCGTATGCTTCCCTACCGCGTTTGTTAATTTTTTCCACCATTTGATTGTGTCCACGTTCTGTTGCGACGCGTCCCTTTTCTAACTCATTATATATGGATGTATTCAACATTTTCCCCAATTTGGCATCCTTGATTAAGTGTTTGCCGCATTCTTTCGATGGCATTAAACCAAGCGAATTAAAGCACCGTGGTTCGTATAAAGTTTTCTCGTTAAATGGGAAATAATTGTTGAGAAGATTACAATTCTTTATTTGAATATCAGTCAGTTTTGAATCATCTGCAATGAATTTGCTAATGCTAGTTTCGAAGCCGTTTGTCTTATTCGGAAAATTTGCATCATATAAATGCAACACAAAATGCAGCAACAGCGTAATGCTATTTTGATCTAGCGATAAAATTTGTTTCGTTTGTATCTCCATTACTTTAAATTCCTTAAAGCTAGTGTCCTTAATAGCGGTCACATTCGTGTTAAATTTTTCCAATTCAATAACTATTTTACAAGGCCGAGGGTTACAATTCTGTTCTAGTTTAGCACATATTATGAAATAATCTGCATCTCCATTATATTCAATGACTAAACGTTTCGACTGGATTATTTCGAATGATTTCAGCATTTGTCCTTCACACCAAATGGTTGCGAATCCCAATTCTCTGTCTGATAAATGTTTACCAAATATTTTATTGGTTTTTGAACTATGAAGCACCGTATATTGTGATGCCAATTCAGAGTCTCCGGCAACGTCTAACTCGCTGTAGCACCAAAATGGTATTTCCGGATTTTTGGGATTCCACAATGATTCGTAATTTGTAACAAAAACTATTAATCGACTATTTATTGAATTAAATGCAATATTAATTGACGGCCTTTGAGTGGTGTTATGTTGCTTTTGAACAACTTGTTTCGTTGCACTATGTTTGTCGATTATTTTGATACTACCCAGTTTGAATGCAGACGAATCGGGTGACGCCGACAATGGATCGTAAACTAATATTGCTTCGTTTTGCTTATTCAACAGACCGATTAATTGGTCAACTAGAACAAATGTATCATTTGAATTAATTGTAGCTGAATTTTCAACACCATAATCGGTAATTGTAAAACATAAATCATGAAATTTGGATAAACGTCCGATAAATTTACTATCGCATAAACTGTGGGGCACCACAAAAGATTCTCTGGTATCAACCAGACACATAAGTCGATAAACATGGGCACAATCTTCCAAATGAATTTTTTGTACATTACTATTGTACACAATACACTCACCACTCGAATATTCCGTCGGTGTATTTTCCAAACTGATTTCGGTAACCCGTCCATTTTGTTTCATCGGTCCGGGCAAATCCCAAACCAGAAAATGATTGGCATTTTTTTTAATCGGTAACCAAACTTCTTCAATTTTTTCCGCAACTAGATAATTACGTATGATTTGACTATGACCCTCAATCATTTCGGCATAGTATATTGTTGGTGTAGATCCCGATTTGAGACATTCATTAGTGTATGATGAATTTGTTGTGATTAATATACAAATTGGAGTTCCAGCTATTCGATTGTACCCTTCTGGACAATATTCATCATAGTTTACCTGTGCAGATCACAATATTCCGATAACAAACACAATATAAATACAAATTCATCGAATTCGTCAAAACACTTACTGTAGTTGTTGTGTTACAAATTTTAATTAAAACCACCGCTATTATTACAGACAAATCACTTAAAATTAATCTCATTTTGGACAGTACACTCCACTGACTTGTCTAGTCAATAATAACTTTAATTCTAAAATTTTATATCTGAGTTTTAAAACATTCAAACATACACACTATGTGATGCGATAACGCAAAATGCGTCACAGTAATTTTCGAAATTATTTTATATTTATAAATTTGTACAACAACGAGTCAACGAAATCAGTCGAAAATGTTGATAACGTAATGTCTGGTAGTTACTCTATATAGCTCAATCGCTAACTAACAATAATAATCTAGAAAATATCTGTTTTCTTACATTGCTTCTGCTAAACTATTTCTATAAAATACGTCACTTATTGAAAGAGGCGCGCGCTTAAATTTAATTTGATGTCGTTTTAGATTAAGCTTACCGATCTTTCTCATCTGATCTCTCCTGATTTATGCGTCTCAATTTCAATTAGTATAAAGAATCTGAACTAAATCTGAAATTGCACTTGATACCGTATTACAGTTAAAGAAATATAATTTTCCACGAAGAATATATGAAACCATTGTTGAAATTATTACATACCAATTAAAAATATACAGGGATCAAACCTCAAGAAATGATCAGAACTTCGATCCGGAAAATAACATGCATACGTCAACTTATCTCAAATCAGTCAACTCAATCTCCAACTCAAATCCATCAAATAAACCTCGTGCCCAATCCTCAACTCAATCATTAATTTAACTCGAAGTCAACTTTAAACTCAATACCAGCCTCAACGCCTAGCTTATTGTCTGAATAAACGACCAAATAATTCCTCAAGTGAACCATTCGCTAAACCCCAACTCGAAGTAATTCAACCTTAGTTCAATTTCAACTCAACTTCAGGTCGAATCAACGGTTAACCTCTACCCAATTCCAAACTGAGCTGAAATCAACTCGATTCGAAAACAATATTACTTGTGTGTATGAAAAGAATTCAAATCAGCCCAATATAACCTCCAACTGAACCTTCCACTCGACCCCAAACTAATCCCTAACTAAAACATTCAGTAAACTTCTCCCCATTCAACGCAATCCTCGACTGTCAAATAAACCGCCTGCTGAATGCCATTACTCAACCCCAACTCAACACCAACACAACCATCAACTCAACGTCTAATTTAATCGTTAATCAATACGGTCCGAAAACT
The DNA here is from genome assembly GCA_963556165.1 of Tipula helvola. Lineage (NCBI taxonomy): Eukaryota > Metazoa > Arthropoda > Insecta > Diptera > Tipulidae > Tipula > Tipula helvola. Next base: position 326,764,772 of record OY744482.1, read on the forward strand.
GCATGTGTTCATGAATGAACTCAACTCACAACAATTCTAACTAACTTCCTCAAATCTCAACCAAAAAAAATCACCACCTACAAATATGACTCAACGCAAACTTTACCCTAGCTCGATGCCAAACTCATGGTCCGAAAAAAGTACTTGCGTGATCTAACTAAACGATTAGCTCAATCTCTAAATCAACACGGTCCGAAAACTGGAAGCGTACATGTACTCAACACAAAAAACAACTACTATTGCCGTCTTTAGAAATTATCCATCTAGCGCCGTTTTTCGACAGTGATGCCCACTATAGATATAATAATTTATTTGATACAGTCGATCAATTACGTGATTACTCTCCAACTGTAACCGAAAACACAATTCTATTTCTCAAAAGAAAGCAGTTATAGGTACTTCCGAAGACATTTTTTTATCGCTTTAATTTATGCACTAAAATATTACGAAATATTGTAGTTTATCTGCGAATTCCTGAAAATATATACATTAGAGCGGATTAAATTGTATAGACACAAAATTTTTAGTCCGGAGACTCCACTTTTCTGTAAATTCATTGTATTTGAAGCAAAAATGTCCACTACACCATATGGCTACGATGAATTTCGAGCCTGCATAATTTCATTTGAAGATTTTTTTTATATAGAGTGAGTTTTTTAAAATGCCATTCTTTTATCTCGAGAACGGTGCTGGATAGGAGAAAATTTTTTGTAATGAAATTTGTTAAGGGTCGAGAGTACATCAGATGGTGACCTTTAATTCGACCTTGACTACGACCTTCAAGGTCATTTGATGGTCAAATTGATTGTTTTAAATGAAAAGCCCTATTTTTGGACCTCTGATTCGGAAAGGGCACAACATTTTACGTTCAAATAGGATGTTTATTCTCTTATTTTGAATGACTTTCAGATGTTAGTTCAAGGACAAACTACTAAATAATAAGAAATAATCAGCAAATAATGAATTTTAATGGGGAATGACTTAATTTAAATTTGTTGGCACCATGACCAAAGGTACCAAGTTAATATTGTGCTAGTATATTCTCCATTTCATTGTTTGCAGATCATTTCTAATTATTTAGTAATTTGTCCTTGAACTAACACCTGAAAGTCATCCAAAGGAAGCACCTAAAATGCCTATCTGAACGTAAAATTTTGCGTTTTTTATGAATATGGGATCAAAAATAGGGATTTATATTTAACAAATTCAATTTAACCTTCAAATAACCTTGAAGGTCTTAGCCCAGGTTGAATTGAAGGTCGCCATCCGATGTCCCCCTCGACCCTTAACAAATTTCATTATAAGTAATTTTCGCCTATCCAGTACCGTTCTCGAGATAAAAGCCTGGCATTTTAAAAAAACTCACTCAAGTATAATTACTCACTTAAGTATAATTTTATGATCATACTTAAAATATATATCCGTTAATATTGACATCCAATTTACAAACCAAATTCGGTTGAAAGATATCATCGTTTAAATATCACCAAAGCCTCGAAAGAAAACCAAAATACACTAAAAACTGACAATAAAATAATTAATCCTATTTATCATTCATTAATTAACATCGCCCATTTTACTAGAGAGAAACCGAGACTGAGTTTTAAAATTTTATTACTATACCTTTGTTACGGTATCGAATTCACCAAGTTTTAATTTTAGGTAAAATATTAATAGGCTTAATCTAATTAAACAATAAAATATCAATAATGTATTATTTTTACATGTCTAACTGGCTTTATATTTTGAAGGATATAAAATTTAGTATGAAAGGATGTAAAATGTTGAGTTTAAAAGACTGCATCTCAATATATTTGTTCTACTGCCAATCTGAATTTTTCACAGATTAAACTATCATTATTTGAAAGTGATTTAACGTTAATTTAAGAAATTTAAACAAAAATCGTTGTTTTTGTTATGGAAATACTAACAAATAAAGATTCAAAAAATCGGCAAAATTCCAAAATTGAAAATTATTTAAAATCAATAAATTAATAATTCTCTAAATCCTTCTAGCTTTGAGAAACCGTCGAGAAAACCCAAACCAGCCAAACAGTTACAAAAATGTAATACTTATGCGTAAAACCAAAGCAACCTTGACTATACAAGCCACAATCCAAAACACGAAGCTTTTATAAAGGAATTAGAAACGAGGAAAAACCAAAATTTCCATAGTAAAACATATAAAACAAATGGGAAATCACTTTTTTTCCTAAGACAAACTTGTAAATGCAAACGTTGCAAATTCTTAATTATAATTTCTGAAATATTTTCATAAATGATTAAATTTCAACAGTATGAATATTGTTTAAGTAAATCGTTTTCATTTTCTAGTAATACATAGTTGATTTATTTAAACCAAAATATAGAAAAAAGTTCATAACAACAGCATTCTGGTCAAATTAAAAAGAAAAGCTTACTACAAATCGTGTGCATTGAGTCAATATACATTATATAGATGGCAGTGATGTCAGTAGAAATTTTGAAAAATCATACCAAAAATTGCCACCCGGGGAAATTTCAAGTTCAAAAATTGTAGGAAAAGCAAAACAAATTCTCAAAATATTAAAAACGTGTCTTAATTTTGTGATTAAATAATTTTTTATCGTATTTTTCTGTATAAATCTTAGACATCTAACATACGCTAGTAAAACTAAAGATTTTTACGGTTTTTTACGAACTTTGCAAAGAACTCACCAAGAACACTATTCGCCCTCGAAGGCTCAGAAGAATGTGGTACGTTATGAGCTGAAGGCCCTTGGCTCGGTTTAGGTTTAAGAAAGTCGGCGTAAGAGACACCGTTTTCAACATAATTAGATGGAAACATGTTGGGCTGAGCATCGTTTACATTTAGATTTGGAATAGGTTTGATTAACTTACTGAATATTTTCTGCTTTTCTGGACATTCAAAGAAGCCTGGTAGGTGTGGTCCGGCGCACTTCATACATTTGTACTGCATGCTGCACCCAGCGGCAACAAGCCCGAATCCTTGGCATTTACGGCACTGCGCTAAGGTGATTTTTCTTTTATTCTCCCAACTGACCTTGTAGCCGTAGCAACCGTTGATCAGCATTATATTTGAATATTTGGTGGCATGCGCAAAGGATACCGTAAAACAGAGTAGTTTAATTTGTTTCTCCGAGCCGTCGTTCTCCTTGATGGTTTTGGTTACAGCTTTGATGCCTTCCGTTTCTGTATCCTGATGGATACCCTTCATCAACATCACTTTTGGCCTATGGTTCTTTTGGATGTAGGTGCAGAACTGTACGTTTACCTTTTTTAACTCCGCTACCAGCAGTTAGTGGTTTTCCAGATTAGTTGCAAATTTATAGTGCTGCTAGGGTATATCTTGAGCAGAATGCCTGTAAATTTCCCTGTGATTCCGTTAAGTAGGTTTATTTTTGACGAGTCGAATCCTTTTAAAATTATTGGTGGTGATTTGGCAAATCTGACTGCGGTTTTCCTTCCAGTGCCCAGATTGACCATGTCAGCAGGTACTGACTTTAGTCTCCATCGTCCATCGATTTGGCTATATGGGAAGACTACATTGTCCATTTCAGACTCGGTATCCGTATATTCGTAGTCAGAGCTGCTGTCCAACATCATTTTGACCGCCCGTGAGACATCATTCTCTAGCGTGTCGCTGCTTTTACGCACTAACTTCCGAACGAACTCAGAAGCCCAGTTCGAAACAATATTTTTGCTATATGACATGATTTGTTTTTTTTATTTTTTGTATTTTGAAAATGATGATCTTTGAAAATTCTGTTATGCAATTATATTACATTGGGAAAAGTCGCACGCCTCAGATAGCCTCAAAGATGTAAAAGACGTCCATCGACGTGAATGTCTAATGCTACTTTTTTATCAAATCTTTTTTTAAACTTTTTCAGAAAATAGTATATTTATTTTTATTTAAGCGCGACCACTTTTATATTGCGCACTAGCCAGCCGTATTTCTATATAAATAAACGTAGAAGAAAGTCAAGCTCTGGGCGTCTGCCTTTTTTTCGTTTGTCAGAAAACCAAAATAATATGATAAAGGGAATTTAAGTCAATTATCTTCGACCTCTTTTATTTGGTTAGAAAAGTTAAATATTTTCAGCTTTAAAATATTTTTGTACGTACAAGACCAAACATATTTTTGTAAGTAGAAATACTAAAAATGTATATTATCTGAAAGAGAGCTTTCCACTGATTTCTGAAATTGAAGATTATGTCTGAAGTGGTTCAGGAGTTATTCCAATTCTACACCATTATTTTAGTAAGGATTTTTGGGAAATTCGGGTAGCTCTACCAGGTAATATTTGATCCAAGAAAACTTGTAAACAGACTAACTAAATTTGAAATATTTTTAACAATTTCTGATGTTTTGATAATGAAAGTTTAATGATATTTACAAAAAAATACAAAAAATGATATAAGACTTAGATAATCCTCTATCTATAGATCTTAATCCAATTATAAGTTATGCAAATGAAAAACCAATATAAATTAACTTATGAAAATATGTATTTTAAAAATTTTGCAAACATTAATCCTTAAAATTATCAGCCTTTATTAAATCTTCTTTTTTAAATTCTCAAAGTTGAGCCAAATTTAACCAATTTATTAAAAGAATTTTTTCCAATTCTGATTATTAGTACAATAAGTATCCAACATTGCGAAATTGGATACATGTTTTGATGTTTTATTAAATCCAGACTGGAAATTATAAAAAATTATAAAAATTCTAAGCTTAGACAAGTGTATGAAATTCTCAAGTTTTTTCTGTAAGCTAAGAAATTATTAATAAAACCATACTCGTTTTTATTCAGATTTGTTGAATTTAACTCAAACTTTTTATAATTTGAAATATTTTGAAGCACCTTATGCCCTAGACATACTGCGATGTCGTAATCCTAGTATGTCAAATCAGAACCATCTTGATATGAATAGAGCCGGCATGTGAAAAATGAACTTAAAATAAGGGATATAGAAACACTAAAAATTCATTTATTTTCATAGTGTTTATATGAAAAAACGCGATTTCGATTGACGATAAAATATGAATTAAAAGTTAAACCCAGTTAAATAATTTTTTAAGTAATCGCTAACAAACAACTCAATGTCTTACTCATTTAAAACACAGATTCTCAAATTTCCCTATTTTCCAGCAATAATCAAAAGAAAATAAGGCAAATTAAATTAAAAAACATTCTACAACAACAACAATGTGTATTAAAAAGAGAAAATTCAGTTTAATGTCGTCATCATTTGTCCACATCTAAACCCAATGGTAAGAAAAAAGACAACACGCCTCCGCTCAACAATCAAAATTTTAATAAAATCAAAAAGAGCCAAACAGAAGAAAATATATCAATACAATGAGTGCGAAAAAACAAAACATCAAAACAATCTAGCATGCTTTGCAAATTCAAAATAACTATAGAAACATATTCGAATTCAAATTGGAATGGAGGCAATGAAAGAGATGATTATTGTTTTGTTTATAAATTTCTAATTATGTTGGTGACGTATACATTACAAAAACAACAATATTTTAAATTTCAAAAGTACCTTATTTTTCATGACGATTTTCACTAAGAAATAAACATTTTCAAGACTCGATTTTTTAATCAAATAATATTACATGTTTCATGAACATTTTCATATAAAAACAAAACAAAAGCTCACATTTCTAATATACTAAATCTGTCAATGAAAATAAGCGTTTTCCCATATAGTTTCATGGTAAAGAAAAAATTGTTTGTACCTTATTTTAAGCTTAGTAAAAAATACAGTCGATACTGGAGGCTCTTATTTATACAGTAGGCTCTGGTCAAATTCGATTTTACGTACTTATATACGCTTTGTAGTCTGTGAAAAAATATTGAATGTTGTTAATGGATCCAGTTGACTCGATGTTTGATAGAACTGCTCGATCTTTTATGAGAATAGAAGAATATTCCACAATTCCAGATTTAATAATTATGTTATATCCAGCGAATTTGGATAACAACAAAATAAATAAAAGACACTACAAATTACAAACGTTATAATATTTCAGATTTATTAATTTTTGTGCAAAGGTTGAAGCACGAATGAATCTTAATTTTTTGCCAAACCAAATTGACAACGTTATTTTACATTAGTTGTTGTATGTACATATATATAAGAAAAAAGATAATATATAAAAAGGGTTAAATACAAATAAATTAAACGGGAAACTGCTTTAAAAGTACGTAAAAATATAAATAATAAACAAATGTTAGATCAAATGTTCAAAAGTTTTGTTGGTTGATAAGATTGTCCAGTCTGCCTAGTGCAAAATTCTTAATTAACTTGAAGTTATATATTATTCAAGTTATTCGAAAGCTTTACAAATCATATAAAAGTCCAGACATCACCAAAACCATTGTACGGAAATTACAGACACTACATTTCCCTTTGAACATATTTTCCTCACTATGTTGACCATTAATTTTTCCTAGCACTATACACTGACAACCTTAAAAACTATATGTGGCTCTATAGATGTTTAAAACTTTAAGGTTAACTGATTTAGATATATGTATGTACCATTTGCTATTTGAGGCTAACCACATTATCTCTACATTATGTCTAAAATCTAATATTATATGTATATTGTGTAGGTTCGTTCAGCTTCAGATTTTCCACATATGCTCACCCAGACACACATACATATATACACACAATTGTTTTTATCATTTTATTATGAAAAAAAAATCATTTTTCTTGTATCTGAAAGATTACAACAAAAGCTGGCAAATAAATATAATCTCCACAGTCTATATGCCATACGGAAGAACAACAAAATAAATAAACAAAAATCTTTATAGGTATAGGTACTCTCGTTATTTATGGAACGAAAATTATGAATGTACCACTGGAAAAATTATATCTAACTTTTAATTTGGTCTCTTCATTTTGCTCGGATTTTTATTTGCTTTACCTTTTTTAGTTTAATGTGGTTTTTCTTTTTGTCTAGCAGAAAAAATGGAAAATATATTCGTATAAATTTTGTATTATTATTATTATTTTAATGTTAATAATAATATACATAACTTGGTAATGTGGATATATGCTGTGCACATAATATGGTGGAAAAGCTTTACTGTCTCCTTTAACAAGAGTCGAATATTAAAAAGCACGGAAACATATATGTGTTCATCTATTTACTGTTTCCCATTGTGTAAGTACATAACCATACATAATATCCCTTTTATATTACAAATATAACATTTTTTTTTTTACAATTAACCGAAAAAGGTAAAACCTGGAGTTTTTCTCTATTAATCAGGATATTACAAAACAAAATGTTATACATAAAAATGTTTGTTTAAAAAAAAAATATCCTTTGATGTTTTTTCCATCCTTTAATTGAAATGTAAATATTTTATCCTTCTGATTATTGTTGTCTAATTAAATAAAAAGCCTTTGGTACACACACAATATAAAATTTGTTCCATTCTAAGAATAATAAGCGTTTTCTTTATTTTCTTGCATGTCTGAAATATAATTACTGGTTGCACAATATTTAATTTAGCAGAATCAGTGGGATGTGTTAAATGTGCGTCGCTCGAGTCATATTTTCTTTTATAAACATGATATAAAATTATATAGGAACTTTGAAACTTTCTTTTTTTTTACTTAGCTTGTAATGTAACTTAACTAATTACAAATTTCATTCAACTCTTTTGAACAACAAACATAATTTATTTTTAACACAATATAATATACGAATTTTTCTATCCAATTTAACTAATTTAAAAAAAAAAACTTTTTAACATAATTTATGATTAAGTATAAAAAATATTTACATATGTTATTCAGTCTTCACAACAAGTAAAACTCTACATCTAATATCATCAACACTTTGATGGTAACGTACGAGAGTACAAAAAAAATTAATTGCAACATTCAACTAGAAAAAAAGCTTTGTAAAAGCTTATACAATGGAATTATATATAAACAAAAAAAAAAATTGTACTTCATACTTTTTGCTCTGTGTGTTTATATTTTTATTTCTCCTCATTAAACATAAAAAGTATAAAACGCTTATTAAGATTAAAAAACAAAAACAAAAAAAGAAAATTCATTACATTTTCTCTTTCAATATAAAGTTTACACACAAAAAAAAAAAAGGTGTTAAGCTTTTTTTTCAGCATTCTGCGCTCGAAATCTTTGTTTCGCTTCACTTTATTTATTTTATTTATTTTTATTTTTTCTTAGATATAATAAATTAAAACAAATAAAACTTAAATAAAATAAAAGAAACAAACAACAACATATAAATACTTTTACACTACATATAAAAATGGAGACATAAGAGACACAATAAAAAAAAAAACTAATATAAAACAAAACAAAACAAAAATACCGGAAAATGAGAAAAAATAAAGGATTAAAATCCATTTCTCTAGAATAAACAATTGAAACGTGTTATAGAATTTTAATGCTTCCTGTTTAAAAAATAAAAAAAATGTACAAAATTAAATGGAAAATTCTAAAGTGGAAAGGATGAGCTTTTAATTTGATAATTGGTTGTTTATTCACTCGTATGTATATAGTTTGTTTTTTTTTTTTTTTCAATTTAACTAAAATAACAAATCAATTAATATTTTTTTTTTTTGACAAAATGGTTGAGAACAATTTTTATTCCACAAAAAATTATTTAACTTAAATAGGAGTGTCGCGGCAAAACAGTAAATTTTTCAATACAACAAAAAAGTTTGTATTGGTGGAATAATCACTTTCATTTTAAATGTCTTTAAGCCGCTCATAAATTTATTGAGTTTCCGATAAATATTCAATTCAATTGGTACGTTACTGAAGATTTTAGGAGCCAACATTAAAAATGAGTTATGAAAACTGGTTGTAATTTTCTATTTGAAAATTTGGTATTGCAAAATAACCAATGTGGGACTGAAGGACCGTACGGTTTTCTATCAGACAATGTATTCCTCAAATACAACCAAAAAGCGGTGTTATGGAACACGTTGGGCGGTCTCACTAATCGGAACACGAAAAGATAAAGTATATTATTACAGTCCACTTGCTGAAAAAAGTAAGTAAATTGACCGAAATTTTTATCGTAAACGTAATTAAAATTGACCGACCGATGTTGTGCGATAATAACGATTTTGACGGGCCTTATTTTAGTTTAAAACTATATTGAAAAACCGTACTTGGGAATATCTATGGTATTTATAAATAACCGACATGACGCTGGCAAAACCCTCACAGTTTCTGACAATAAGTCATATAAATGAACCGCACTTAGGGTATGCCTTAGGTATCAACAAATAACCGACGTGACATGGAATAGTTGAAGCAATTAGGAGGACCATTTGTCGTATGAAGCTACGTAATAATTTCATATTTAGGAATGCCTTACGTATTGATAAATAACCGATGAAAGTCAGTCAGTATAAGTTACAGAATTAAGGTTGCTATGATATATAAATAAAGGGTGTTGTGGAATACCTTAGGTATTGATTAAGTACCGACGTAAGCCTACTAAAAGTATTATTGGAGGATCTGGACACGTAATTTTGAATTGAATTCGACCTAGAAATTTCTTTGTGATAGTTAAAATAGCTAAATAATTGAAAATAGTTAAAGCATAAATATTTAATATGTATGTTTTCCAATTTCATGTAAATTAAAATTTATTTAAATTAAATTCATTAAAAAAAAAAAAAAAAACAATTGAACTATATCAAAATGTCATTCCATCGACTGCTACAAGTAAAATATAAAAATAAAATATAAATAAATACAAATATTTCAAATTAAAACGAAATTAAAATGGTATATGCCTTATCATTATAGTTAATTGTTTTTGTATCTAAAATTACTCCGCTATAGGTATTCTTCCCCACTTAACCTTATATTTTGGGTGGTAACGGCAATGGTGGCTCTTAAATATTTATGGACACTACGCAGTAGTTCCAAAATATTTATGAGCTCAGCAAACACATGTTTATTTGTATCTAAACAGAAAGTTACTTAGTATAGTCGCCATATAAAGCATATAATAAAGTTACTATTAAAATTTATATGTTAGGATAGTTGTACGGTTACAGGACCGATTTAGGTACCGTCTGCGCGTTGCATAGCTCCAATGTCATCCTGTACTGACATGAAAGATCGGTCGGTCTTAGATTCTGCACTCTCAATGGGGGGATCATGGTTGTTGATTGAAATCATCAAGCTGAAAAATTATTATTTTGCATCCTGCCCCATTGGGATTCGCACCCAGTACCTCCCGATCCAAAATTTATATGTTTTTAGAATGGAAATGCAATTCAAAAATATTGACCCCAATTATGATTGTTGAGTCGGTTACAAATAGAATCAATTCAGCACAACTTTTTTACTTTTCATTGTGTATTAATTTAATGCAAATAGAGAAGGCAATGCCGATGTGATTTGATTTTTGATCGACTCTACAATAATAATTTAATGTCGTTTTCGATTCAACTGAAAAGTGATCTCAGATCAAAAATTTTACTTGACAGATTGATTTTGTTTGTTGAATCGAACAACTTGACAGCATAGAAAGCAATTTCTTCCCCTCAGATTGCTTTTTTTGGTGAATCGCAAAACGCCATAAGTATATAATATTAAGGATAATAATTCCCTGGTTATAATAAAATAAGCTTCAAATGTATATCAATAAGTTTTTATACCTTTCGCAAGTGAATTTTGTCCAGACCATGAATATTTTGTTAACAATTCACCGGAACATAAGTAATCTAGACAGTTTCTCACAGTTTTATTAACTTTATCAGCTGACAATTTATATAGATGAAGTGTCTGAAATATAACAAATGATTAATTATTTAGTTTATTATTAGTAAATATCAATAACTACACCATTTGATCCATTTAACTCTGTGATGATAACTTTGAGTTGAACAATGCTAAATGTTCCACAGATGTCATTGGAAAATTTGGAATTATAAATGTAGCATCTTTTAAAATTAGAATTTTTTTTCGTTTCGGAAGAACGTTCATAACCACTTGTAAAACTTCCTTTATATCTGCTTGATTTTGCAATATTGTATCTTGGTTTTCCAATATGAGCGATATTTTCGATTTTATCTCTTTAATGAATTTCTTATTGTTTCTTATCGTTTCTCCCATTTTTTCAATTTTAGAACTAATGTTGTTGCTGAGGTTCAATTCAGGTAGATTTTCTTTATTATTAAAAGTTTCTTCAATGAAGGCGTTACATCGATATACCGTATTTCCTTTTTTTGGTTCTTATTTCTTCAGATTCAGAGTTGGAAAAATCTGCCAAAAATTTCTCCTTCTCCTTCGCTTCTCCATAAGTTGCTATATTTTCTTTTAGAATCTTGTATTCAAATGTTTCCCAATCTGGATTAGGATCGACCTCTTTTTTGATAGCCTTATTATAATGTTTTGGCCAGTAGACCATACCATTTTTAATCCAGTTTCCACGGACCACCGATACCTCCTTTTTGCCATCCTGACTTGCTGTTTCAATTATGGAATACATAGTTAAATAATCGTAGCTGTAGATATATAAAGAAATCGTATGATTAAAGTAAATTTAAAAAAAATAAAATCATTAATTAATAAAGTGCAGTAGTGGAAAAAATACATAATATCTGTCGTCAGTATTTTTCATAGCAAAGAGCTTCTTTTGTATATCAGTAGTTTCGAATTTTTTTGTTATTGGTTTAGTTTTTACAGAGGTTTGATAAATATCAAATTTACTGGATGAAATCGGTAAATGATAAAATTCAGAAAGAGTTTCCATTTGTTTGTCCCAAATATATATTTTTTCTTCCAATATTTCTGCGTATTCAAACATAACTATTTCCTTGTTTTTTGTCAAAAACCAACGATTTCGTTCAGTATTATCCAGTTCAGCACACTCTAATTTAATTCGATAATAAAGTATTTTCCCTGCTTTGTATGATTTCTTCTTTAAAATGGGATAAGCGATTTCTAATCTCTGTTCAATCAAATTCGCAGTATTAATTTCATAGATTCTGTTACATATTTGAGCCAACGGTTGATTTGGTTTTCGTAATAAACATTTTATTTTGAACATATATGACTCAAATTGGAAGGCTGAGAAATTGTCTAGGTTACCAAACTCTTATACATCAGCGGATAAATGAGATAAACTGTGCATGTTTTATGTTATATTATGTTCCCCATAAACAAATTTAACTCCTTCAATAAAATTAGTAAGAATATCATTGGCCAGGTTAGATTTAGTTTTGGAATACTCGGGATGACATAAAATCATAATTCCAGTATGAAGGCACAAAAAGCTGTTATATTTATCTGCTGGTGCTGGTAACACATCTTTTAGAACAAATGGTCCACAATACAATAAAAACGTTCGGAATTCTGTAGCTTTAAAATAAGAGAATTCAGATAAAGTTTATATCTTTCGTTGAAACTCGGTCGGTTTACTGTGAACTATTTGAGAAAGTCTTTCGGATATTTGATTCACACTTCTAGTCGGCAAAAGCGAGTTGTTGCCTCCTCCCACCCACATTTGAAGTAGTTTCTTCATCACTCCAAGGCAGACAAGATGCATGTATTCCAATGGAAAATCTTTAATCATGTCAATGGGAAGCTCCTCCAATATAGAGTTAGATCTATGATGTTCTTCATTTTCCCTATTTCTAAAAGATTTATTTGTTCGTCTTTGCGCCATAGTATTAATAGAGAAAACCACTCTATTTTTTATAAAGTCTCCTTCCACATTGCATTTAAGGCAACCAAAATAACCAGGGTGACCTTTTGCCCCAAGAATACTGGACCGTGCAGGGGCATCACATATGAATGATCGTATTTTTACAACAATCGTATCATTTTCCAAGGAAATCCATCAGCCAATGGTGATTTAAGTTCATCGACGAGTTGTCTTAAATATTGATTGAAGCAATCTGGTTTATTGAAGCCATGATAAATTCCTATAACAAATATTTTGTTGTTTATAGAATTATAAATTCTACCTAAAATTGGCCAGAAACAGCTTTAGTTGCTTCTTGTTATGGGTAACCCATCTATATTTATATCTAAAACAATAGCCGGCGGTGGTTGTTGATGATTACTTAGAATACTTTCGAAAGCTGCAGTACATCCGATATGTACGTATTTCCCAGGTGAACAATATAGAATATCTGTTGTTTTGGCGTACTCAAAAGCGTTCTACTGTCCAATGGGACGTTGTAGCCTAATGACTATTGAAAAACACTAGTAATTCATTTAATGCGTTGGCTTTTATATTAAATTTTAGTGTCCAGCTTCGTAAAAAATCTTTAATTTTAATATCATCTCTAAGTTCTAGTTCATCTCCTTGAAATTCTGATAAGACCTAACGACTGTTTTCTTCATCATTTGTTTCTATGATACATTAACATGCCGATTTTCATTTTGATCGTGAACGACAACCGGTAATTGAGTGTAACATAAAGGATCTGAATTTCGAGGTTCTTCGTAACGAGTCTGAGTTTGAACTCTGTAGGATTTCAAGTTTATGTTTATGTTTAAAAGGCGTCTTTTAATCGATTGCTTCGAAAGTTCGTTCAAGCTTTTGTATTTTGGCATTTTTAGCTATATTAGAAGAAGTGGTTTCCAAATGAAGGATTTGGATTCTTATTAATGGCAGTTTTCCACTTAACATATTGAGTGTTTTATATTGAGGGCCCATCAACAAGGGCTCCCAGAGATTTAGGCAAGGTTCGGCTATATAGATCATATAAGCCAAGGTATGGAGCACATTATCCAGAATAATTTGTTTCCAAACGGAGGATTTGGATTCTTGTAAATGGCAGTTTTTCACTTAACATATTGAGTATTTTCTATTAAGGGCCTATTAATAAGGACTCCCAGAGAGTTGGACAAGGTTCGGCTATATAAATCATATAAGCCAAGGTCTGAAGCACATTATCCGGAAGAGGTTATTTCCAAACGGAGGATTTGAAATCTTGTCAATGGCAGTTTTCCACTCGAAATGTTGAGTATTTTTTATTGAGGGCCCAATAACAAGGACTCTCAGAGACTTGGACAAGGTTCGGCTATATAGGTCATATTAGCCTAGGTACGCAGCAGATCATCTAGAAGAAGTTGTTTCAAAACGGAGGATTTGGAATAGCGTTTTTTCAGTTAACATATTGAATATTTTATATTGTGTACCCATTATAGCGGGCTCCCAGAGATTTGGGCAAGGTTCAGCTATATAGGTTGAATAAGTCTAGGTATGAGACGCATCGATTAAAAGAAAGTCTTTAAAAACTAAGAAGATTGCCCTGATAAGATGAATCTGTATGAAAGTTTGACCCTAGTCAGACATTTGTGGAAGAACCAAGCATGTAGTGTTTGTTCATAAACCCGACGATAATTGCATTTACCGAGTATTCTATTATCGTGAGTTCATACATTTTATGGGAATTCCTTGTTTGGTGATCAGCAATGAGGGGTGCAACGAACCCAGAGAGATGAATAACCCTTTGGCAAGTGTAGGGATTTTAGTCAGTTATGATAGGCCCACGGCAATGAACATATTTTACTAGCTTCTGATTTGTATGTCTTCTAGACTTCTTGTTGTCTATAATAATAAGCAGAGCTAGCTCAGCATCTAAACCGACGAAGGATTTGATATATCGTGAAAATATTGGCATTTGCTGAAAAACAATTAAGAAGATTTGGAAAGATTCGGCTTCATAAATGACTTAATTTGTTTATAAAATACTCAATATGTTAAGTGGAAAACTGCCGTTAATAAAAATTCAAATTCTCCGTTTGGAAACAATTTCTTCTGGATAATCTGCTCCGTACCTTCGCCTATATGATCTATACAGGTTTGTATTTTGGAGCGAGTGGAAGGTTTAATGGAGCTTTTGATTTTTTTATCATCTTTATTTATTACACAAGCGGCCCAAGTGTAAGAGCGCACTAATCCGTAATTTCAGCGTGGCGCCGCCCCGGTTGTATTTAACCTGTATATTTTAGAATTTATACTTAGCTATATAAGTGTTTTTTGAATGATTTGATGTAAAGTAAGCTCTATCTTTAATTTTAAGTACCAACACCTTTCAATTCACATGGAATCGGTTGTCTAAACTTTTAAAAATTCAAAGCTACTGCACTTAGAAAGTTTGTGTTTAGAAAATTAAGAAAATTGGAAATTTATTAATAACCTTGGAAAAATTTAGAATACTTCAAAATATAAGAATACAGAGCTTAGAAAACTTATAGGATATAGGATTCGGAAACATAAAATAAAGAATGTAAGTTTTTTAATTATTTAGTAATAAATTTATTGACCATAATAAATTTAACAAATAGAGGAGGCCGCGGAGTGAATTTTCTGCGAATGTTTAATTAAAATCACGAAATTGACAAGGAGACTAACTTTCTCTGTTTAAATTCGGAAATGTTTATTGCGAATAATTTTGTTTGCCATTTTGGAAGCCTCGAATTAAAATGTCAACTATTAATTATTTAAAACACGAGTAGTTCACTGAAACTCACTATTATTGTGTAGGCTTTATTGTTTTCACTTTTCAAATTATTTGCAATATTTCATAGGAAACGGCAACATTGAAAAACTTCCCGAGAATTTGAATCAAGCGAAATCTCTGTTTGCTCTCTGAAACTACTTACTGCATTTACAACGCGATAGTGAAATAGTTCCTATATATTGAATAGCCGGAGTTAAATATCTACCTTCAATGAAATACACAAAATTTTGTTTTATTTACATATTTTTTTAATAAAAATTAATTTTTTTTGTTATTTATTTATTTATCCATTATTTTATTATTTATTTACAGTATAAATTTTAATAATATCATTAATTTAAATAATCCATTGAATGTTATGTTCCCAGATAAAGCCGCAATGAATATAATCTGTATTTAGAGAGAGTTGCGTTGCATCTACATCTGTTCAGGAATTTCAAATAATTGACGTCCTAGTCGTGGTGAAAACGGTATAGCCTTTTTACCCAATCGTGGTGCAAATGGTGGCCGACCACGTTGAATTTCTAACATTTCGACGGCATCACGACCAAGACGTGGTGTAAGATATCTATTCCTGTTTCCTATATAAAAAGAAAATTGTTTGGTGTACATAAAACAATACAATTTTATAAATTAGCTACTTGTACTCACTAGTTGGTTGTTTTTCGGTAAGCAAGTAGATAATGTAAGGTGAATTTTGCATTGAATCAAAAGTAAGTTTGTCGACCGGTACGTCGTAGATCTCATCCGATGATAAATCGTTTCTTGTGACATCAGTCTCCAATGAACGTTTTGATCGTTTTCCCAATCTAGGCCCGAACCAAACCCCACTCCGTTTGTTTATGTATTCTTCATCACCGTTACTATCCATTAGACCAATTAAATCTTGTAGTGTTAGTTTATGTTGATTACTTTTGTGTAATATTTCGGACAATTCAGATTCCTATAAATATTTTAAATATAAAATTATTAAAATTTAATAAACGATTTTTTTGTATTATTTATCTCACGTTTTCAGGTACCTCAATATTATTATTGCAGTAAGCGAATTGAAATAAAATTAGTAAAGTAAAAACTATTATTTCAATAAAATTAAATTTAGACATTTTTATTAATTTAGTATTGTATAAATATTTTAAACTGTTTTGTTTATCACTAGATGAAAACTATTTATTGAATGATAATAAAATCTAGATTGGTACGAGCTTTTATATGATTTAGAAAAACGAAAAATAATCTTAGAGAGATTTAGTTCAATTTACTGCTGACGATCTACACGTGCCCCCGCATATCTGTTTATCTCATATCGACTATATATAAATTCGTTGTTTACGTAATATTGGAATAATCGCGTATGGGCATGATGTATGAACAACAAGACCATTTTTCAATTTGCAGAAAAAATTGACAAACACAAAATAAAAGAAATTAAAGGATTTATCCAATTTTATTCCAAAGTGAAAATTAAAATAAATTATTTTTTATTTTTGTATACGGTATGGGTTTTAAATAATTTTATATATTTTCGGAATTACAATACAGGGTGATAATAAATTTAAATGCGTTGTGTTTAGTGAAATAATGGCATTTCCTATGTTTGCATGGCCAAAAGCTCTCATTTTGTAGTTAGTTGAAAGTAGTTTAAGCAGTTGAGAACAATATTAACCCAACTGTTTAAAGATTTTCAAAAAATGTGTGGCAAATTTTAGATTTCCAATCAACCGAGAGTCACGTTGAAAACAAACCCGTGTTGGATTTCTGTCAAGATCTATTGTCTCAGTTTATGGTTAGTTTGAAAAATCTCTTAGGCATAACACGAATGGAAGTCGGTTTAAAAATTAAAAGGCAATTCAGACAAAATGATTGTAGACTGAAATAGCTTTTCAAAGGACCTTCAATCAAAAAACCTAGAATGGAATAAAAACTTTTTGGATTTTTTTTCATTTGACTGATATTCCTTTAAAAATGGAGAGCAAATTACAATCATGTTTGATCTGTGACTTTAAGATCAAAAAGGAAAATCAAATTTTATTTTTCTAAAGTTCATAAGTTTGCAGCTCGTCTCCAAGGCCTGTGTATCAAGACATTTTAAAAATACAAACCATCCTAATGGTTTCCATTTCCTAGAGAGACATACCTTTGTAGAAGATTGTTCAATCCATTTAAATAAAAGGAGTTTCTGCTAACCTGTTTTCTGACCCGAAAATTCTATTTTTATGGACTGAAGTTGTTTTTTCAAAGAAGCTAATTCATACATTTTGTATGCAATGTTTTTTTCCTGAAATCTCTCTCAATTTTTGCCTGATTGTTCCCGCGCAGCGCTGGAAATTATAATATGTTGTAATTTATTAGGATCCTCTGGGTTGTAATGCATTTTTTTTTAAATTGAATTGAACAATTTTCTGATTTATAGTATTTTTGGTGTATTACGAACAAAACCCATTACTTTACGATCATTTTTACAATATCCATTAAAATACCATCGAAATAATCGTTTCTTTTAATAGCTATCGGGCTTGTAGAAATAACAAAAACGACGGATTGGATGGTTTTTTCTCAAAAGATGGATTTTATTGATTTTGTAAAGATGATAATCGGGGGATACAAGCATCTGTTTGGGGTAGATGTCGTGCCTTGCTACACTAGCACAACAAATATTGTGTTTTCTTTACGTTCTTTCTGCTCAATGACCCTTCCATATTTCATGATGTTATGTACATTTCTTGAAAAGAAGCATTCGGGTATTGTAACATATTAAGATTTCACGAGTCTTTAAAGTATTAAAGCTCCTTAATCCAGAATAAAGCTTACATGAAAAATGTCAATTCAATTTGTATATCCTGTAAGCTTTTCTAAGTAAACGATGCAAAGAGCTTAATGAAGAAAGATAATTCTTAATTCAAATAGATTATCGTGAAAGGTTTTGATAGTATATTTCGCAAAGTACCTACTTTCAGAACAAGAATTAAACTTTTTTATATAATTAGCGTAAACGATACAATTATTGATACCCCAAAAATTGTATCACAGTTATTGACCCACCCGCACTGCTTAAGGTTCACAGCAAATTAATTTTATTTTTCCTCTCTAAATCTCACGTTTTTTAAAACTTTCATTAATTCTTTTTCCCTTTAAAAACCTCTCTCTTGATTAAATCTTTAGTTTGTTATCGAATTTGACGTAACAAAGACGCTTGTTTAAATACATAGAGTAAGGGTTAATGGCGACGGACTAACTTTCAGTTATGTCCCAAAACCAAGACTGTACTAGCAGCAAGAGGAGCTAGAAATATATTGAATGGCGCCGATAAAACCCTAAGGATGCTTTAACGAAACGCAAATTGGCACCGTTAATTGCATCAGTGGTGGCAACAAGTGTTTCACCGCAGACCATTGAGCATGGTTTTCGGGACTGCAGTATTTTTCCTTGAAACCAAAATGCAATTGATTTTTCTCGATGCACATGACATGAAATTTGAAGAAATATACAGATTGGACTACAATAAACGAATTTCATAAAGCGTTTAATAGTTTATGCAATAGTTTCCCGTCAAACAAGGTGTTACGTTTACGTAACAGTAGCGAAGAATTTTGTTCATACAACTCTTCGTAAACGTAACACTTTGGTGTTGCAACAACGAAGCAGTTATGTCATTCTCGTCCTATGATAATTAGACTTTTTGCGAGGAGTTATCAATGTGTTAGTAGTTCGTAAACAGTTCGCTTGAGGTGGTGCATTTACGTCACGTCACGTGATTAGTATGAGATAATAACGTAACATTTTTATCGATATGGATTTAATGCATTTGCAATTTTTGATTTGCAATTTTACTTTTCTAAAAAACTTATACATATGTAGTTTCTTAAGTATTTTTGTTTTTATTCTAAAAAAAATATTAGGCCACAAATATATTTTTCTAAATCAAATTGGGACATTAAATATTTGCTTAGTTATTTATTTAATTAAAAAAAATTGATGAACACAAAAATACGTAATGGCGATCGAAAACTCAAAACTAAATGGTTATCGTTTCTTTATATTATTCCATTAATTTTCGTAAAGGAATTTGGTGTTACGTTTACGAAACATCAGCGAAGAATTTTCCTATATGTATTTTATAAAAGTGTGAGAATGGATTAGTGCCACTGAGATATATACATGGAGACGACATGCAAAATGTTTATCATAGTAAACAGCAAAAACGAATGGTACAAGTTTTTTTTCTAGTTGTATCGCTCATTTTATATATGCCTCACACTCTAAAAAGCTAATTCCGAAAAAGGGCCGTACTGGATTCGAAAATAATTTTGTTAATATTAAACTTGCGCTTGACTCATTAAACATACAAAGATTTTGAGACTGATTAACTAATTGAAGCATTATTATTAAACTATTCACACATTGCACTACTTATCTTCGGAAAATATTTAAATTATTTCTCAATATTTTTCTTTGAAATTTTCAATACACACCTGGAAAATAAATAAAAACCAAAAAAAAATTTTGTGAAACGTCAAACTTTCGAACATAAACAAACTGTTTGTTTACTAAACATTTGTAAAAACAAAAATGTGAACGAACAATTTAGTGTATTGAAAAAAAAACAACGCATTTATTGACTCGAAGGTCAAAGCCTACTATGTAATTATAGCGCTACGAAGGTTAGGTTTATATGATTTCGTTTCGGAAAATTCGAAGCCAATTCAAGACAAGGAAAATAAATACGTTCTCTGTCACACAGACGCAAGGTTTTTTTCTTCTTCTTCGTTTTTTTTTCTTGTACCATGAATTTTTGCCTATGCCGTATCCATGTATATATCTCAGTGATTAGTGCAAAGCAAAAAAGTGATACGTTAATAGTACGCTTATGCGACGTATTTTGCGAATTCGCTTAAATTGTTTAGCGGGTTCCCTCCTGACCAGGCGTAACATAAACGTACAGTTTACGAAGACTTTGTTATACTGAGGTATTCGTAAACGGTACGCTAAAACTGAACGGAAATGTAACGTAAACGATAATTTCGTCACATGAGAAGTGAAACAAATTTACGGAGACCTTTGTATGTATTAGTATGTATAAAAGTGTTCATAATGTGTACGCTTATACGTAACGTTTCCGAATTGCTTATACGTAACGTTTCCGAGCAGTTCGGAACTGCTTATACGTAACTTTTCCGAACTGCTTAGACGTAACACTACGAAAGGTTTAGTGCGAATTGCCCCATTTAATTTTAAAGAATAAAACAATTTTTTATAATTCGGATTTTTAATAAATACATTTTTAATAAAAAATAATCAAAAAATTAATAAAATACAATTTTAGAAACAAACTTTAGGAACCATACAATTTTAGGAACCATTTTTTTATGTGTTTCACACACAAGACCGAATCGTTTGATATTTTTTCAGTGATTCTTCTAAAATGAAATAACATTAATTCAATCATTTATTAAATAATACAAATATGATTCGAAATACCTTTTAAAATAAGCATCGTCGTAAATGACTTTACGAAAAATGTTGTCGAGGAATATTGTCGTGCTGTCCATGCCAAGAAAAACCACAAGCTGCTTCATCAGTTGTCATTATTTTTAGGCAAGCTCGAATGTATTTCTCGTGTGTTAAATCCGACACAGTCCTGAGATATTGTACTACGAAATTGTTTAACTGAATTTAAATAAAATTAAGAATAAATTTTAATAAATAACTTACAAATATTTTTTCTTTTGAAGTTTCATTTTTAACATCTTTTTCCAAATTTAAAAATTCTTCTACTGAAGCAGCCGCTATATTTAAAGTTGTTTGACCTTTTTCTGGGCTACAAGAAGACATCGTGCACTTTCATGTGTTGTCTTGCACCTCGAGGTGTCTTGAATCTCTCCGCAATAACTTCATTTCTCGTAGCACAGATTTCATTAGCAATTCTAAATGTCAACTTTGAATGCCAACTTTGATTGCCAATTTTACTCATATAAGTATGAGACACTATAATTCTGTATGACGTCGTTGTGTATGAAATGTGCGTGTAGTAGTGTGTTATAAAAAAAGCGTTCATAAACTGTTCGTAAGCTGTACACTTTTGCTGTATACATTTTTGCGCCGGGAGGGTTACAATGATCAGATGTCAAAAGAACCATTTATAAATTGTTTGTTCAATTTAAACCCGACAACTCGTCACGTGAGTTCTATCTTGTCCTATAGACCATTTTTTCGTAAAATGAGTTATTAATGTATTCTGATGTTTTCGACCATGCTCTTTCAGAATTTCTGACTAAAATTGACGTATCTCTTATAGTTTCGAAGATAATATTTTTTGTTTTAGTCCTATAGACCAAACATTTTGTTATTTTTTTACACGTTTTGATTCTTGTTTGTCCCATCTGTTAAAATCTTCCAAGTGGGACACATAGAAATTTACCTAACGTAGCATATGAGTTCTTTAGTGTCCTATACCCAACGTAAATGGACGTAGGACCCAAATTACAAGCAAAACAAAAATGTTTAATTTATAATTTGTAACCTATTTCCAATTGCAACATAATATTTTTTCTAGTATTTCTGCTAAATCACTTATAGCATACGACCTAGAAAATGTGTTCTAATTACCAAAAGGGAATATTTAAATTATTTTTATAAAAGAAAGTTCAACCTTTATAATTTGACCGGATATTGCCACACAAACAAAATTACGCACATAATATAATATAAGAATATAACAAATATCGCACAGAGATATTCAGTTCCTGGCCATTCTATAGGATCCAAGGACTTGTTGCTGTACATAGCGTTATAGGCAGGCATTTTAAACATGTAAGCTATCATAGCCCTGTTTCACTGATTAAGCATTTAAAGTCACTGCAGTACGATAAAGTGCACTTAAAATTAATGCAGATGCTGTGATTTTTATAACTACAATCAAGATTCCTTGGGATTAAATTTTAGTAATTTAAAATTCACATTTTCAACCGAAATATTATATTCAAAAGATGATACATTAATAATTAAATATAAAGAGAAGTACGGTTAAATGGAACCGGAACAAATGATTCCTTTAATTGTTCAATCAAGCCGACGAGCTAAATTTAAAACTTTCGCTGTAGTAAAGCTACCCAATTCAACACAATTAAACTCACCCGGTGTAATTTCCAAAGAGAAAATTAAGGGCATAGTATCGATGTTCCACTACATGCTACTAGATGATCAGGAATTCTACAGAGCGATTTTGAAAATACCGCGCAAAAGCCGTGACACCTAATTTAATTTTCACGTTGACATACCCAAAATATGATTGAAATTAAAATATATTGACTAAAATACTTATACAAATCGAGTCTATTGTCCTATATCCGATGCATTTCATCTTTATTTTACATAATAATAAGGTCAATTTCATATAACTATAGGAATTGTCCTATATCCATTTATCCCATTTTTGCTCCAAAACGTTTTCCTTGCTCCAGTTTTAGGGATAGCTGCATTTTTATCGTTGTAGCATTTAAAAAAATAACAAAGCTTTGCATAGGAACAAAGAACAGTTTGGAATTTATTGAAGAAGTTAAACGTATTTATGCTTAAAATTTAAAATTTGATTTCTGTAAAGTTTCACAAATGGCGTATAGGACAAGATAGAAATCACGTGACGAACTATGTTCCAAAAACACAATCTGCTTATTTTGTCAACAACATCAACACTGTTTCGGAATGCAAAATACTATCGTTTGGTAACTTAGGTAGCTCGAACATGGACATATCGGATATCAATGCAATTTTTATTTGTTAACGAGGAAATAACTGTCGAAGAGAGTGAGCAAAACCTTGACTTAGTGGCTGTAAGTGAGCCCTGTGTACCCAAAATAACTCCACCTAAGCTGGATCCTTCAATTGATGACTTCTTGGATTGGCCGATAACCCCTGATAGTCGGAGTATTGAGCCTTTCAAATAAAGAAAAGCATTTGTCCAACCATTTTTATGTTATGTTTAGAAGCTATATTTTATTAAACGAATTTATTTGAATTGAAGATTCAAAGTGAAGTGAATTTTGATAATGAAATATGTGATTTATGTATTGTAATTAAAAAGTTCCTTAATAAACAATGAAGAAACGTATAGTTCTTAATTAACTGATCAGCTAGGAAGACGTAATAAGGTTAGATAGAAAACTTGAAAATTTGTATGTAAGTGTGTCAATAGTTGTACTTTTTCAAAAGAGATTTTTAAATTGGTTAATTAATTAAAATAGGCCTACTTACAATAATTTTTGCAATGGAATATCAAATAAAAATAATTAAGATTTCGTAATAATCTTTAAAATTGAAACATTTTTAGAAATTGTATAATCAAAAGTTTAACTCATTGCAAATTTTTCTTAAGAGTGTCAATAATCGTATCGTTTACGATCGTTGACCAAAAAATAACCAAACATCACCAAAAAAATGACCAAAAAATAACCAAAAATGACCAAAAAATGAGGATTGTAGCGGCTCAACGTAACTTCAACGTACGAATTTGTATAATAAATAAACAAAGCCTCTCCGAGATATCTAATTAATTGAAAGAGTCCGGTACAGTACCTATATGCTACATTCTCATTGTCAAATAAAAATGGTTTGGTAGAACAACGGACCGTTGAAATTTAGGCAAATAGATGGCAGTGAAATCGTTAAAGGAACCCCAAAAACTCCAATAAATGGCGATCAGTTGTTTGATTCGAAATAGAAAATATTGAAAGTGCTGAAGTAGATAAGTTTGGATGGGTACGCAGAAATTTAAATAAACGGTGTTTATTGGGGAAGTGGTTAAAATAGTGATACTAGTAAGCTGACGAAACTAAATCCGACGTGTACCTTTTTTTGATAATCATGAGTAAAATGGGGTTAAAAATCAGAATAAACTTTGTGTAAAGCAAAAAGTTCGTAATGAAAATGAAGAATTTATAAAGCAAACTTTTACTCAATTCGTTATCTTCTTAAATTTACAAATTGATGGTACAAAAGCGAAGAAATTCCCAAAAAGGAGGCTAATACAGTGGATTTCTGTTAAATTACCTTGCCATGAAATCTTTTTGAAAAACTTTACAAAAGCCTTGCTATAATCACAAATATTACAAGTTGTTTGAAATTTACAGTATTGAACTCATGAATTATTTGGTAACTCCAATAGATGAATATGAATGTATAAATTGAGATTTTTACTCAATTTTAGAATTTTATGTATTGATTTGTAAACTATTCAAAGTGCTTCACTTGTTTTGTTATACATAGCTTTGAGAAAGGTTTGGAATAGCGATAGAGGCGCAACAAATTTTCCATCATCTGAATAAGTTTGGCTCTTAGTAAACATTTTTAGAAAAATTGATTTAGACCTAGCATGTGCCCCAAACGGAATAAAAACTTAAATTAATTGGGTATGTCATAAATTTTCATATATAACTTTTGCTAATTTTGCTTTAAATTTAAATGAAATTTAGGAACTAAAATACTTAGAACTGCAGAACCACTAAAAACAGGTTCATGTTTTAATGAATCAATAATAAAAGGTTAAAACTCTATTTCAGTTGTATGTTTGTTATCATTGTTAGTTTATTTTCGTCATTAATTACTTAGATTAGTTTTCATCAAATTTTAGAACATAACAAATTTTTATAAAAATTACAACATTCACAGCATCTCGGTTCTAATTAGAATTGTACGGATAACCCTTTTTCTGGCATTAGTTTTAGTTCAGTTAGAAAAAAAAAAAACGTGTTGTACAAACGTAAAATTAAGGACAACCCTATTGGCTATATATTTAAGACTGGTTAAAATTCTGAATTAAATGCATTTACTGAGTAAATGTACAGAGGTTTGCATAACACAAAACTTTGGCCAATTTCAATGAAAGGATTAGGCAAACAAATTGTTGTTTATTAAATAAGAGCTTTTAGCGTCAGCACTATATTTTACTGTACTAACGTGCCAGTTAATTCGAAAACGAATTAATGGCATTTAAATACGCATCCATATCTGTGAATAAAATTATCTTCATACATTAGATCTCGATGAGTTGCTTTAAGCTGCGATTAAAATCGTTCCAATTAAATATTAATTCTGCAATAAATTTGTCGAAATTCGAATTTCAAAAATCAAATATTCGAAAGCAGTTTTTTTTATTCCAGTTGTATTTATATAATCTCGACTGGACATCAGGTACTGACTGCATTAATGATTACAATATCTGAATAGTAGTTCAATTTCGAAGCTCATCCTTTCACAATTCGGAAGTAGCAAACTTGATTAATAAAAACCAGCCATCAGTATATTTTCTATTTTGGATCGCTCTATACCTATGCGATAAAAGAGTTTAAGAAGTAAATTTAAGTTTTACTACAGCAAATGGTCACTAGTCTCAAGAGATACACAATACGAAGAGCACTCTCTGTGAGTCGGTTTAAAATTCATTTAATAAGAGGTTACTCTGACCTGGAGATAGTATTGATCATTATAGAAATTCAAAATTTTAAAATTATTACATAAAATTTAAATTGGTTATATTTCATCACTATAAAATTATGAATAAATGTTTAGTTTGCACAACAAGAAAATTCTTAAAACATTTTTGCCTGCTAAATATGATGTCATTATTTGGTTTAGAAAAAACGTATGTATTGTTATGGAAATGCCAGCCATAACGAAAAAGATAGATATTTTTGATGCATTGCAAATGATTCAGAAGACGAGAACATCACTGAAATACAATTTTACATCAACCCATTTTTAACCAAGTCTGTTCTCAAGATGATTTTTTTTAGAAATTTTAGATTTTAGTTAATTCTTAACTTTAAGTTTAATTCAACAATTTTATTGTTAAAATGCAACTGCTAAGCTCATTAATAAGCTTAAAATGTTCACGGTTTGTAAGGTATAATATTCAGTGCGGATCTTGATGTTAATCATTGCGATATAAAACTCAATTTGAGTGCAAAAATTCTATTGAATTTTATAGAAAATTCTAGATTTTATAATTATTTCAGAAATTCGTCGTTAAGGTTTGATCTAAAAACACATAGAAAATAGGACAGATGTTTACTTTTATTTCGGATATTTCATTTATTAAACCAGTGTATTATAAAATACAAATTCGAGGTTTGATCAAAAGTTCCTAGAATTTTTATTTAGTCCAAAGCGAAATTTTTTATAAAATATTAATGCGGTTTTTAAGAAAGTGATCCTTATCGGTTATAATACACTTATGCCAGCGCTCCATCCAATCCTCAAAAACCATGGTATTGTTCGAATTGGTGGTTTTTGTATTTTGCTTTTTCTTTTTTTTTTTTAAATGTGTTACACATTAAGATGATTTAAAATCCTTCACAGGACAACACCCAATCGTGCTAAATTTTTCCTTTCCACCACCGTGAATGGAACTTGGTATCTCTCTGTTGCAAAGCAAAGCTCTCTCACTATATTCCACTGAGTGCGCCCAAAATTATACCATTGTGCATTGTCGAGGGTGAATTTTGTCTTTTTAAGGTTATTTGTTCGATTTTGTCGTTTCATGGGTGTCATTTTTTGGCGGACGTACCCAAGAAGTATGAAGGCTTAGAACAGCTCATTTTTATTGGCAAAATAAGTGTGTTACATCTACTAAGGATTAAAGGAACATTGCGACATTTTTAGATACGGGAGCATTTAATCATTTCTTGTATAATAAACTGGTTTTGTATTTTTTTGTGGTTATGGTGCTTTTAATATTTGAAATGCTGCTGAAATGAATTTTTCCGAATCCGTTTTTAAGAATAAGTGACATTGGAAAAAGTTTGCCTAATTTAAATATTGCAAAGCATCATAAGATATCAAATTTTCAGTTCATTGTCGAAATTCTAACATTTTAGGAATTATTTTGTGCGTTTTAGTAAAATGACCTAATAGCGTATTTACTTGAGACATTTTCAACAACAATTGCACTAAATAATCTCTTAGATGGATAAAATAATCCCAAATTTTGTTTGGCTGGAAAGGTTGGATTTTACCGATTAAATCAAATTGGCTATTTTCTTGGGAAAAAACTAAACCCAAAATAATTCGAATTAAATTTTGGTCAACAAAATACGCTTTAAGTGAAACAGTTGTGTTAACCCTAACCAAGCTTCTACAGAAAAGTTCTTAGGTCATCAGAATACCTTTTACATACTGAAAATCCTACAAATACCGTAAAAAATTCAAATTAAGTAGCCTGTAAGTAATCCAAACCCTGGTTCATATATTTAATTTATTTTATCATATTGAATCGTTAGCAGCAGAAAGTTACAGTTTATAGACAAAATAAAGTTATTAGTCAAAGACCTTCCGGACAGTCGAAATTTGCAATAAATTTCGATAACTCTGATGACCTACCAATCAATTTTTAGCTATTAAAAAAATATATAGTAAGAATATAGTACGACCTTCGATCTGCCTCAGCGAACAGAAATGAACTACAATATAAATTTGCTTTATGAAGTTACACGGAAATCGTGTCCGAGTAATTTTTATTTTTATTTGATAAATTATAATTATTGAGTAATCTATTTAATTCAATACGTGATTTAAAGAGTGATTTTTGTATATTTGATTCATTTTGCACAGTTTTACAATTTTAAATAACAGTATACTGTGTTTAAACATTACATAAATTTATTGTTAAATTCACGATAAATAAATCTTTGGGACACTAATAATTTTTGAAATTAAATTAGACCATATTTACTATGTTTTAATTGATAAATAAATACAAGTTAAACTTTAACATTTTTAAAATACTTTTAGTAATTTTTAAGCACAGTATTCTGGCAGTTAAAATGATGACTGCGCCAAATGAATCAAATAAACAAATATCACACTTTAAACAATGAACGTGATTATTGAATTAATTCCACTTAAATATGAAGTTATACAAAAATATTGTTGCGGTGTATTTTCGCCGCATTGCCGTCATTTTTTGAATTGTCTACATACAGTGTCTACACATGTAGACAATCGTGTAATTATGCCATTTAGATTTGCGGCACAATACTGCTTTTTGCAGCCGAGCGCTTCAACTAGAAGTAAAATAAGCAGAATCGCTATTGCAATGGAAGCATATCCGAAGTAGCCGAGTTGCGACGCTATGTAATCGGTCACCGCTTTGCGACAGCCATTCATAAATATACCGGCAACTGGACAGATGCCATCAATGGGCGCTTCACAACACGATGATGGTATTTCACCCAAATAATCATCTGGTGAATACGGTCCACAACATTGGAGAAATTGATTAATTGAATTTAAAACTATCGAGACACCACCGGGTACACATTGATCCTTCCATGCCTTATCATAATTCTCAATGGCGTCCGCGTAAAATTGTTCGCGATGTGTAAAAATGATCCATCCGATTATTAGAAGGCCGATCACTAGCGCGACCATTACGCCACAGAAAATCATTTTACCGGTACTTGAATTTTGTATCAATTTAAGAAGGCTCAGAATTGATACAGCAACAAACATAGCTCCTATTATAATAAAAACAATTTGCGGTTGCGGGATTTTGGCTTCCTCGATTAATGTTCGCATCTTATCAGGCATCTGAGTTGGACCAATTCCTATAGCCATTAGGAGACCGCCAGAACCAAGTCCAAAGGCTATTATAATTAGCTTGATACAATATACTAATATATACATTTTGCTGCGTGCCGCCCCGGTTTACGAAGAAATAAAAACAAAATAATTTAGTTGCGCGTCAGATATTTGTGTTCTTCTCATTGTGTACTATGTTTGTTAAAAGTTATGGCACAATGAGTGCGAGTTTACGTAAATATTCTGCTGAAACATTTTTAGCAGGCTCGCAAGCAATTTAAAAATATTTTATTCGTGGAGAAATTTGTTTACGAAATAGACTACGTCGATTTGTTGCCTGCTAAAAATTAAATAGTTTAGCAGAATATTTACGTAAACCCGCACTGAGCTTATGCAAACCTATCCAAAAACGGAAACGTCCAGCGAGAGCATTTGGGCAGCTGTAAACATCCGGAGAAATTCTGCCATACACATTTTGTTGTGTTCGAATTTATTTATTTATTTCGAATTTATTCGAATTTATTACCCTGGTCGATTTATTCAATTTATCTAATAAGTGATCTGATATCTAACCGTACAATTATTTTATAATTTAGGATATTAAACGATTTTTTTTTTGTGCAGGTCGGGCATATTCTATGGAACAAATCTATGGAATCTAGTAAATTCTTCAGGAATTTATATAATTACAGCCAAGTAGATAAATTCTTGTTAATGCTACAAACATCACTTAAGTTTAAAACGTGATGTTAACCTATGTATTCCTCAGTATTTTGTGACTTTACGCGTGGCATCGTGATATAATATATTAAGCGACGAGCTACATCTGATATTTCTATAAAAATACAGCTGCATTGAATTTTGCTGAGAGTTTCTAGCGATTTACGGTTTTTTCTGTTTTCAACAACCAGATTGGTAACATAATATCATCGGTGTGTCCCCATGTAAGAAACCCAGATTAATGGCAAGACTCCTTTCATCTGCGTTAAAATATTTCTTGTCGTTTGTTGAAGTATCGATTTGCATTACAGGCTTCAATTTAATCCGGTGCTATATCGTATTTCAGTTAATTTTGATTGTGACAAAGAAGTTTTAAGTAGTTTGGCAAATAACTGCTACTTTTTTCAGATATTTACAAAAAAAATTCAAAATTTTGCAAAGTTTTGCCAAGTTCTGTAAGTAATGAACGTTAGTTCATTATATATAAAATTACCGCAGAGGTCATCAAATTTTACAAATATGATTTTTTTTTAACTTCCTAAATCCTAATAATTTTGAATGGTGAAAGTTTCTGAAATTGCAGCGCGTTTATTCTAAAGATTTTATAAAATCTGGCTTTATATGGAATTCCGACTAGTTTTGACGTGATTTGATTCAGACTGATCTTCAGATATTAAAAATTGCAAAATTTTAGAAACATTAAAACTTTTTAGAAAGTTTATGTTACTCAAAAGAATTGAAATCTGTTTAACTTGGAATCCGTAATTATTTTAGAAATAATATGTTTTAAAATATTTAGTGAACATGTCTCAGGAACATCCTGAAAATTAAAGGCGTGCCTGGAACATTAAAGATAATTCCAAAAAAAGGAGCTCCCTTTATCTCAAATTGCTTAATAAAGCAACGCTCAAATCTTAAATTATTTTACTAACACATTTTTCTACGAAATTTTCTGATTATTCTAAGGCCTATCTTGTGTTGATAGTTGCAGACCTTAAACAGCCATCTTTTGGTAAAATTATTTATATTTTGATGAAACCTCATGAGATGATCAGAGCTTTGGTCTTGAAAATTAACTCTAAAACTCTTCATACAATCTTCAGCTAAACCTCCTTCTCAATTTACAACAACCTTTAACTTAATTGCACACAATCCTAAACGCAGTTACCAAATTAACCGCCAAACCAAAGATCAATTCAATCACCAAATTTCAAATCAACTCTTAATTTAACCCCAAATCAACCCAAACATAATTCTCCAATTGAACATCTTACTTAACCCCAACGTAAGCTAACAAAACTTTAACTCAATTTCAACTGAACTTAGCTCGAACCAAATCTCAATCCTGCATTCAGCGGCATACTTAACGGCCAACTCAGTCCCAAAATCAACTCGATACCAAATCTACATGCGTGTATGAACTCAACTAAAATCAATTCAATCCAACCTCCCACTAAACCCTAAACTCGAATCCAAATTAAACCCTAAACCCGAACCACTCACTCAAATCCAACTCAACTTCAACTCAAACCCTTTTCAACCCTAACACGACATCAACTTAATCCAACCCTAAACTTAACCATCAATCAACCCTAACTCAGCCTTCCACTCAATGCCAATTTATCCCTTAACTCAACCCAAACTCAACGTTAATCGCAAACCCTAAATTAACACGGTTCGAGAACTAGACGAATTCATGATATCAAAAATCATGATATCCTGATATCACTAACTGCTCTCCATCGCTCCACCCCAGCTCAACACTCTACTCGACAACTTAACCGTCAACGCAACCCTTAACCTAACGCCCTAGTCAATCCTCAATTCAAAACGGTCCGAAAAATTGAAAGCTCAACTCAGAAGAAATCAAGCTAACTTCAAACTCAGATCTCAATTCAACCTCCAAATAATGCTCAATAAATCTGACTCAATTCTTGGTCCGAAAAAATACGTGCGTACGTGAATTCAACTCAAGCTAATTTCCAACTCAACCCCAACTCTCCCAAAATAAATCCTTAACTGGACCATCAGTGAACCGGAACTCAATCCCAATTCAACTCACAATCCAACACTTAGCTCAGCCATAAACTCAATCCCTAATCTAACACGGTCTGAAAAACGCTTGTGTCTATTAACTCAACTCAATCCTAACTGAACATCTAACCGACCCTCAACTCAATGTAAAATTAACCCCAAACTCAACGTACAACTCATCATTTCACCATTTCAACATATACCATTATTCCATCACTCCATCATTCCGTCAGCCCATCAATCCATCATACCATTATACCATTACACCATTACACAATTACACCATAACACCATTATACTATTACACCATTACCATTATAGCATTACGGCATTATATCATTACCATTACCATTACCATTACCGTTACCGTTACCATTAACATTCACATCACTTGTGGATTTGTGTAAATATCGTCACAAATGCGCACTTTTTCTCAACTGCTCACTAAGCACTAACCTAACCCAAACTCAACTCTAACTGAGCCTCGCTAACTCAACGCACAACTCAACCCTCAGCCAGAATATATAAAAAACAATCCAACTGCTCATTATATCCTTATACTAATCCAACCTCAACTCAACTTCAACTCAACGTGCTAACTAACGCCTAACTTAACCCTCAATTCAGCCCCACAAAACGATTATTAAATATTTATAAAACCGAGTGATTTTGGGTCAGTTAGCAAGCTTTTCAATTCTCCGCCTTGGCTATAGAAACAGATTGGCCAAAAAAAAATGCAAATCGGTCAAGCCGTTCTCGAGATATCATGGGTACAGACATTCAGACATTCAGACGGCCAGACAGACGGACATTTCTTTTTTACGAACTCAGGGGTTTTCAAAACGTCGAGTAAAGTGGTTTTGGACCAACCAAATTTTTGCTTATTTTTGATAGGATTTCAATACTTTGGTCGTTTTAGACCGAAGTAACAAATTTTGGTATTACATTATATTTATTATACTACCACCCTGTAATACAATCAAAACAATAGAATTATTATTTTTATCTAATCTTCGTTATAATCAGTGTGACAATACAAATAGATCAATCTCAATTAAGAGGGAATAAACAAAAGCAAAGAACCAAAAAAAGATCAAAATTCTTAACTGTTTATAGCTACTTTTTGTTCTGTGATAACACAGAGAATGACAACAAAAACAAATTGATAAGAAAACAATAAATAATGGACAGAATTTTAAATTAAAAAAAAATGTTGTGAGTGTGTGTGTGTATTTGTGTTTATAAAATCTAGGATTAACTTTAGATCTAATTTGCATTTTTATTATTAAATTTTCTGTTTTTTTTCTGTTAGCATTTGATTGGTTCTGAACCCTACCTACTGTAGGGAAAAAAAAACAAATAAACAACATTGAAAATAGATGAGTTTTCCTATGGAGTGGTGAGGGGCGGCGAGCAAAAGTAAATCGGTTTATTGTGAGGGAATTAATTAATTTATTGGTTGGACCGACCTATCGTTATGGTGTGATGTATATTTGACTCATGTGATTTGAATATATAAAAAGGATCTAACTGAATAGAAATTGAGCATAACGAAGTTAAAATTTAACGGTGATAGAGGTGAATAATGGATATCTTAAAATAATTAAGAAATAACGATTATTTGTAATTACGCGCTGTGAAAAATTTAGGTACCTGAATTTCCATAATCTGCTAATTTAAAGATTTTTTTTTTGTATATATGGGCTTTTAACAGTTTAAAACCGGGATCGTTAAAAAATATTTTGCTTACGTGTCCAGTAGTGCTTTTCACTTGTTGGCTATGGTGCTATTTCGATCAAAATACCATTAAAGGAAAGTTGGTGAATTACATTGTGCGTGACAGAGTTACAAAATATGGATGAAGTTCTTGCGAAGTGACCAAGAAAGATAAACTGGGGGGCTATTTCTGAATACGATACGAATTCGAATGTATAAGATTCATATTTGATTTAAATAAGAAAAGAGCGAATCTGATTCAATTCTAAATCAATTCAAATAAGAATGTTATAATTTCGTATTCGTATCGTATTCAGAAATAGCCCCCCTGTGTAAATCATTCAATTAGAGTGTGTAATACAAACTGTAGAAGCTACTATTATTTATTAAGGGCAAGAGGGACTGCTACCAAGCTGCTTGTTTCATGGTAGCCCACTCAATAGTAATTGGTGATTTACATGGTTGGTAATGGTTGAGTAATTCTTAGTCTGCACTTAATATTTGGTATGAAATCCAAAATATTCCTATACCTTTATATGATTATACCATTCGTCAAACACCTCAAAGAGAATTTTCTACACCTCTTTCAGTGGCAAGTAATCTGGATCGCGTTATGTGGTACGTTTGACTTATCTTATTCTGGTTGGTTTTAAATAGTAGCTTGGTGATAAATCTGCCTTATTCTTATGTTCTGGTAGTGGTAGATCTGAACCATTGCTCACATGCTTATTACTCTGCTCTGTACCTCTCCTTAGATGGCGGAAGCTTTCCGATTTCCCAAAATCTACGGAGGGTTTCGTCGATATTCAATGTTGTAGTGAATGACTTAATTTGTTCTTTTGTATTGTTATCTCGTTTAACACCGCCAGTCACCCACCCTATCATCGTGTTCTGTGCTACAAGATTGCTATTTCCAATTTTTTTAATGGCTAGCATCCCAAAGTTCAAAAATGATAAGATGTCGATTATTGCGGGTTTGTGGAAAGATGGATCAGCTAATTTGATTCCCTTTAATTTTATTGAGTTGGCTGATATTCACTGGATTAGTAGGTAGCGACAATGTTATCTTGGAGATAATAAACGCTTTAATTAATGCCATTGGTTTGTCACAGAATCGTGATGTTAAACGGAATTGAGCTACGCCGTTTGATTACCCGCACTTGTTTGCCCAATTCCTGTAATGAGCGTCCTTCCGTTAATGCGAGGTAAGCCCAACTTTTGTACAAAAGTTTCTGTTACGAAGGAAGCTTGAGAAGTCGTATCTAAAAGCGCCCGGCAAGATTTCCGTGTATGGCTACTATCGATTGCGTTTACTATGGCGGTCGGTAGTACAGCTACTTCACGGTTGTGCAGTACTTAAAGATTAATTTATAACAGGTTTGTAGGTGTGTTTAATTGGTTGAGAATATGATGAGTTATTTAAAAATCAAGCAATCAAATAAAAACGGCCTGAGGAAGTAAGGTAGTGGGAAATATATAAGGGGTAATTGATAACTAATTAATATTGAATTTAGGATGCCAAGGATGGAAAGCAGCTTTTATAAAAACTGTAGTAAAGTAATTATTAAAAAAAATGTAACTACTAACAATTGACCGCTCAATCCTATACTAACAATCCTATCCAATATTTCCAAGTAAACGTAAAAAAGGACGTACGGTGGGCCTGGCGTAAGAAATTATATCCTGCTAAATCAATCAATTTGGTCTTGAATGTTGACAAACAATTATTTCCTGTTGACGTTTATTGCAACCCGCACATTTATGATATCAGGCCTGAAATAAAATCAATAATTTAAAACCTAATGCTCTCTTTCCCACAACAGCTACTATCTAAAAAAAAAAAAAAAAAAAAAAAATGTGAAGCTATATATAGTTAGAAATTAAAAAAAATCAACTATTGAGTGCTGCAATGTAGCGACGAATTTTGCAACGACCTTCCTCACGCTACATAATTAAATATTGCATGGCAATGTGAAAGTTTTTAAATGTCATATTTTTATATCAGTAGATTTCTGGTGAGGCTTGAGTTCGCCCATTATTGTTGTGTCTAAATATTTTTTCTCCATAGATAAAGCTCTAATTTAGGCTATTGCCAATCCCAACGAAATTTATTACGACCGGTTGAAAATTAATGTACCTAATAATTCAATCTATTATGTTGATAAATTTGCAGTTCAGCATCTTTACAATAATATACAGAGTAACGTCTATAGCTGCAACTTGACTAACGTTAACAGTATCATTTAAACTCTAATAATAAATCTATAGGTAGTCTGCCTATTCCGTGTTTATATAATAAAATTCAATCAGTACACACCTTAATTTTATAAAGGTAATTAATTAATGGAAAAATACGATCCAATTGTATTTTGTTCTGCACAAAAAAATAACAACAAAAATAATAATGAAAAAATATAATCAAATGAAAAGTAATTTTCCAAAAACAACAGAATATAGATGTACGAGTTTACAGAGGAAAAACAATGTTTCAAGAAAAAGTAAAATTCAAACGCCAAAGGTAAATAAAAGTTGTATAAAAATAAATTTCCCTTTATTCTTGTTGTTTTTGCTGTTGCTTCCTAACTATAATACATATCTGTAAAGGGCAATTAGATTTCTATAACAACATAAAAAAGTATCTAGCAACACAAGCAACAATAACCGGATGTATGCATTGTTTAGCGGCGAAAAAAAAGAAAAAAAAAATACAACACAGTGTGTATAATAAATTGTTAAAGGAAAATCACCCCTTGCAATATTGGGGTGTATATCATATATAGCAAGACTTTACACAATGAGCTGCTATTGATATAAAGTACACAATAGATACGATTAAGATAGTTTCATGTCAACCAAGCACGGCGGTTGCTTTGCAGTTTCCGTTTATTCCTTCGTATTATTTATGTTTTCTTTTGTGTTTGAACATTATCCAGTCGACCGGTAATATCGGGCACATTTATTTATTTTTCAATGAAATCGAATCAAAAGAAAAAATCTCCCTCTTACACAGTCCTTTGTATACATGTGTAGAGGCATTTTGCATTGCGTGTATGTTTATATAGAAGGAGGTTATATATTTAGATATTTTGTCTATATAGATTTATCCCACATACTCAAAAGCAAATAAAGAATCATCTTTTAAGTTTAATTTACAAAATATTTGATTCTAATAATTTTTCAATTGGTTTTTTGTTGTTGTACAATATTATTATTTGGCTAAGGGTACAAAAAACCAACATTTACCAAAATATGTGTGTGTTTTTCTTTGTTGACGTTTTATATTTTTGGAGCAAAATAAAATTCAAAACCAATTTCCCAATACATAAATATATTTATACATATAACCTAACACAAAACCAAGAATGAAAGAATCAATTGGTAAATTGCTTACCATTCAAATAATATAAATATACTTATTTGGACAACAGAAGAATAAAAATAATTTGCCGAAAAAATTGGGGACGATAATTTAAAGTGGATTTTTCCAATTTATTTTCCATTTTAGAATTTTTTTTTTGTCGTTATATTTTTTATTTTTTTCTTGTATGATGGGCAATATTACTTTACATCCAAAAATATTGGGTTTCGACTAAAGAGCATTTGATAAATTAATATAAGGAGTGGACAGTGTAAACATAGTTACTCCCTACAAAACTTTATTTAGTGGATACGCGGTTATGTACGCACCTTAATTAAAACCAATTTTGGTTTGTTATTTTTCGATTCATTAAGATATAGAATGCGGTTAAGTGTGGAAGTATGTAGCTTTTTAATTCGCTAACAGTAATGCTTGCCAAACAGCAATGTTTTTTGAAAGGGTGAAAAAGTGTTTTGAGTTTAAATGATTTTTTCCGCATTTGTGGTTTGTTGAAAGGTCAACACAAGCAACTGTATTACAAAAATTTCAAATTACTCATTTTTTGAACTATTTTAAAAATGTTGAATGATATTGTGTTTCATACTTAATTTAACTATTTTATTGAATACTCAATGAAAAGCTTTAATTGTTAAAACGTCAAAAATAATGAACACGAACCTATCGGAAAGAAAATGAGCGCCACTAGTCTCAACCAAAAGCACGCTAATCCTATCGTAAATCAGCTTGGCACAGAAGACTACATTTTCTAGGGGCACCCGTCTTCAACGACTTGACGGACCTCACCAGGATGGGCGTCAGGAGTATCCAGCCGTTACGTTAAAAGCTTAAAATAGTTTCAATAAGTTTGAGGATAAACAATAAATCATGGCATGGTTCCGGGCCATTTCGTGTTTATGCCTGGTCCTTGTGGACTGCCACCTAACCCTAACCTAATCTTGATAAAAGAAGAAAGAGAGGAGGAACTTTAATATTAACAGCAGAGCTTAGGGATTTTTCATTGCTCCATTTAAATATAATATTTACTCAAATATTTTTATTATTGAGAGAATTTTGCGTTTCTAAAATAATACTTTGATGGGACGGTACTAATGCAGGTGGTATTTGAGCCTTAACCAAGAGGTCCTTGATGAACAGGCGATACCTATTGATTTCAAACAGGTCACAAGGCATTATTGGCGTATTTTAATCTTTTTTGAAATTTGATCCCCAATGCTTCTATTCAGTAGGTGTACTTATACGTTTATCTAAAACAAAACTGAATGGTAAACCATCTGTTAAACCCTTGTATCGGATTTTGTGTAAATTTAAACACTTGAAAGGTTACCACTGGTGGGGCCTTTTCTTAATTAATTAATGAGAACAAAATTAGTTGGTGTCAATTTAAATTCTGTTTTATTTTATTAAATGCTACGCTTTATATACAATTTTTAATTTCCAAAGTCAGCACAAAATATATAAAGTAAAAAATCAAAAATATGTATTTGTAGTATACATATTATTATAAATTTAAGGTTAGCGTCAGCACAATATATGCACCAAAACTTCATATTTGGTGAACATTAAAATGTTGGAATGTTGATGAATCAACATATTCCGGGCTGTAGAGTTTTGAGTAGCCTCCTGTTTACACTTCACTATTTTCATCCGGTCGAGGAAGGGCTACCGGTATTAGAACCTGACCTTTCGCTTTAATTTTAAAATACAAAATGACGAAAAGTACTATGTATTAAGATTCCTATAGTTGAGTAGGATACCGTGTAATGATGAACATCATGATGATTCATTTCTGTTGGCAGTTGTACCTTTTCCTTTATCACTTTTAGCTCCCTTTCCAAATCGGTAGTCTCAATTGCTGGCATCAGGTTAAGATTATCGGGTTTTTTGAGTTTTATCTGCGAACTGAATTCCTTTAGATTGATCGCTCCGTTTAACATATTAGATGATTTTTCAAATGTCTTGCTAATATTATTACGTGCTGTGCCGATAGCGATGATAAAGAGATGGTCGTCCCTTAGCGTACAACCAGCATCTATCGTCACTAATCCGGACCCCTGAAAGCTGTATGAGTCGATGTTGTATCCACATATGATGTCAACTGTCGTTTTATTTGTAATTACGTATATCCATTGATTTGGAGCATGCAGTTTTATCCAATGGTTAGTTGAATTTATTTCTTTAACATTACATAATGTGTCAAGCATTAGTTTTCGCTGTAAGATTGCTACTTCACATTGGGTTCTGTTAGTTAATGCATTGAAAATTGGTGATATTTCGCATAAAAATTGCGTAGGTTGGAATTGGTCTTGTTAGAGTGGCAAAATGTTCTCGATGATTGTCCATTGCTAGATATTTTGTTGATGTAACGATGTGTGATTGAGTGCTGTTATGATTAATATCCGGAACAGGGAAGACAGCTAGCAGGTTATAATCCGTTGCAAAGGATAACGGAATGATAATCTCAATTATCACATTTCGTTGTGTTACCCTACTACGTACATTCATGCTTTGATATATATGCATGAGATCATGAATGATATGGCCAGGAATGGTTATTGATGCTGGTGTATGTTGGCGAATAAATTGCAGTTGGTCTTCTAATTGTGACGGCGCGAGAATCGATGGATGCAAAATGCTATGATGTGCATAGTAAATAATATCAAGTAGACCTTGTTGCGTATCCTCTAAGTTTTTTAGTATTAAGGTAAACTCTAGTGCGCTCATTAATATCAGGTGAACCCTTTCTTCGTGTGTTCGATATTCGTTTAGTTGTATCATCTCTAATCTTAACCTCTGCTGATCCTTTATTAAATTGTTCAATGATGTTGTTGTGAGATTAGAATTATATTTCATCAGCTTGATTGTGTTATCGATTATAGATGTCTGGTTTCTCATTAATGCTATTAGATGCTTTTCGTTGTTGTTGATATTCTCGAATTGGGTTTCATACTGGTTGGCTTCGCGCTGGGTAAGAATTCCAAACATGTCTCCTAAGATAATGCCTGTTGTGTCTCCTAAACCGCGCTTCACTCGTCGACGTTCCTTATTGCTTATTAATAGGAGAACATTTTCTGCAATCAAGTTGTTGAGCTGCCATTGAAGTTGCTGTAGGATTACGTCGCAGTTAAAACCAGACAATCCTTTACAAGCTGCTCCCAGTTCGCCTTGGGCTTGTTTAAAAGCTTCGATCTCTTCCCAATAGTTCGTCATGTTGTAATAGATCACTAATGTCCACTTCATGGCTACCAATTCAAGTTTGCCTAAATTCTCGAAATATATTCCTGTTGAGTCGTTAAATGGGGTAACCTTGAGCTTGCGCCTGTCCTAGTATGCAGCAAATTGATAGTAATGCTAGTGCAAGATGATTTACTTTACTTAAATTCTTTGCTTGTCTGTGAGGCTGCACTCTTTGGTTCTGGTTGTCTTTTCCGGGCAGTGGTAGTCTGTTTCCTGTACACTGCGGACTGCTCATCTGCGTGGTTGTTCTTCCTGGTACTGTTTTATCTATGCCTTGTGGGGTTGGTAATTGTTGAGTTGTGCTTGTATCTTTAGTAACTACCGCATGCACTGGATCATTCTTCTTGTTTTGTATGTTGATGTAGTCCTTTGGCTCGTTATTTGTTGGTAGGCGGCATATTTTAGTAATATTCCTTTTAAACGTATTGTTCCTGTATTTGAGCGTGACTACTCTAACAAGTCCATCTTGTACTGGATGAAGTTCAATTACTCTTGCTAGTGGCCAGTGCGTAGGAGGTAGTTGTTCGCCTTTGAGTATTACTAGTTCTCCCAATTGGATGTTAGGTTGTTTCTGCAACCATTTTGGCCTTCGTTGTAGTTGTGAGAGATATTCCATATGCCATTTTTTCCAAAAGCCTTGACTAAGCTTGGTGAGCAAATTCCATCTTGTAACGGTTTGGATACCCTCCATATCAGGTTGTGGCATTGCTATGATGGCCCTGCCTATCAGGAAATGTGCCGGACTTAAAAACCCGTCATCATCTGAGTCGTTTGAGAGTGGAGCTAGTGGCCTAGAGTTCAAGCATGCCTCTATTTGAGCTAGAAGTGTTGAGAGCTCCTCGAAAGTTAGTGTATGAGTTCCAATTACTTTGCGGAGGTGTTGTTTTATTGACTTGACTCCGGTTTCCCATACTCCTCCAAAGTGAGGACTTCCCGGGGGTATAAAGTGCCACTCAGTTCCCATCTGAGCTATTTTACCTTTAATTTCTGCTTCCTGTTGCTTTGCCTGTCTTTGTAGTTGTTTGTCTGCTCCAACAAAATTTGTACCACAATCACTGAATATGTTCAGACAAATTCCTCTTCTTGATATGAATCGTCGGTATGCGGCCAGGAAAGCGTCTGTTGACAAGTCACTTACAAGTTCTAGATGAATTGCCTTCGTGGCTAGGCATATGAATATGGAAATGTATCCCTTTGTTGTTTTGTTACAGCGGCCTTTCCACAATTTTATATTAATCGGACCAGCGTAGTCTACTCCGCTGTTAGTGAACGGTGGTGCTGGTGTT
Organism: Tipula helvola; assembly: GCA_963556165.1. Taxonomy (NCBI): domain Eukaryota; kingdom Metazoa; phylum Arthropoda; class Insecta; order Diptera; family Tipulidae; genus Tipula; species Tipula helvola. Next base: position 326,806,234 of record OY744482.1, read on the forward strand.
ACTCGTTCTTTTGGTAACATGCCCATTAGTTGGTGCGACGCCAATTTCCTCGCTCTCGTACAGACTATACATTCATGTATAGTGTGACGAATCGTGTTTTTGGCGTTTATTACCCAATACTGCGTTCTCAGGTGTGCTAAAGTTGCTTGATTGCCACCATGTAGTGTTTTTATATGAGCTTCTCTGATAAGCAAACTTGACAGCTTATGACCTCTGGGTATTATTATCGGATGCTTTCTTCAAATGGAAGACTAGAATTTGTTATTCTACCTCCGACTCTGAGTAGGTCATTTCCGTCCAGAAATGGAGTTAGCGTTATGATTGTACTGTTCTTTGGTAGGTTTTGATTCGCTTTTAACTTCTTTAGTTCTGGTTCAAAACCTTCCTGCTGTGCGACTCTGATTATTGCCCTTAGCGATGTATTCAGTTGTTCTTTTTTAAAATGGGAGTTGTCTTTAGCTTTTGATTTTGCATTTGATGAAAATCGTAGACAGTATGCAATGCTATGAACAAGCCGTTGTAACGAAGAGAATCTATCGAATTCAATCACAGGTTTCTTCACTGTTGTTGTAAATGTTCTTATTGATTTTCGTTCCATGCTGCCCGCTTGTTCCATTTCTTCATCATTTATTTTTGTTATTGGATAGCTCAAATTCTTTGGCCATGTTGGCCCTTCCCACTAAATTTTGTGGGTTAATAATTGAACTGGGTTTAATCCTCGAGATGCACAGTCAGCAGGATTCTCATTAGAGACCACGTGATGCCATTGGCTAGGATCGGTGATGGCTTGTATTTCTGTTATTCTGTTTGCCACAAAAGTTTTATGGTATTGTGGGTTTCCTTTTATCCAGCCCAAAACTGCTGTGGAATCGCTCCAGCAAAATGTTGATATATTGTTGTTGATGTTCAACGCATGCTTGACATTTTTGTGCAATTTGGAAAGTAGCAATGCGGCGTTCAGCTCTAATCTTGGTAGTGATATTGTTTGGTTTAATGGTGCAACCTTTGTTTTAGCAGCAATTATTGTGACTTGGTTGTTTATTTTGCTATATACCACTGCAGCATATGCTTGATTCGAGGCGTCACAGAAACCATGTAGTTCAATTCTGGCGTTACTGTTGTAATTAATCCAACGGTGAATCCTGATTTCCTCTAACCGTGGTAATTCCATTTTGTAGTTTAACCATCTGTTTTCAAGATTTAAGTGGAGTTTTTCGTCCCATCCTACACCGGAAGCCCATAAATCTTGAAGTAGAATTTTTGCCTGGATCACCACTGGTGCTAACCATCCTAGCGGATCGAAAAGCCTTGATGCCTCTGATAAGATTGTTCGTTTGGATATCGTTGTTTTGGATTCTGGCAAAACAACTTTGAATTGAAAGGTGTCTGTTGAAGAGTTCCACAGGAGTCCAAGTGTTTTCACTGTATCACTAAATTCTATAGAGTGGAGTCCTGCCTCTTTCAGATTTTCTGGCAGCTCTTCTAATAACGCATTTTCATTGCTGGACCATTTTCTGAGGTTGAAACCTCCACTGGAAAGGAGATTCAGTAGTTCCTTTTTCGCAGCGATTGCTTCTGCGATTGTGTTAGCTCCAGATAGAAGATCATCCACATAGAAATCGTTTTGAACAATCTTTGAACCAATTAGATATCTTGACGCTTCATCCATGGCTAATTGTTGTAACGTTTTTGTAGCCAAATAAGTTGCGGACGCTGTTCCGTATGTGACAGTTTTTAATCTATAGCTGCTCATTGGCTTATTTGTCTCAGATTGCCAGAGGATTCGTTGAAAATCTTGATCTTCGCGGGCCATTCTGATCTGTCTGAACATTTTCTCAATATCTGCTGCAATCACGTAACGATGTTTTTTCCATCTGATCAATATTGCCGTTAAGTTGTCTTGTAATGTTGGACCTACATGCATCATTTCATTTAGTGATGTACCTGTTGTTGTTTTGCAGGAAGCATCAAAGACTACCCTCAATCTCGTAGTTGAGCTATCTTCTTTTATGACGGAATGATGTGGCATGTAGTAAACCCGAGAAGCATCCTTTTCTGTGTCATCTTTAACTAGTTCCATGTGGTCCAACTGGATGTATTTGTTCATGAATTTGTGATATTGATTCTTAAACCCTTCATCCTTCTTGAATCTTTTTTCAATTTGATTCAATCTAGCTGCTGCTTTACTTTTAGATTCTCCTATTCCCACTTCTTTGAGTTTGTTGTTGTGAAGCGGCATCCGAACCTCGTATCGTCCATTTGTTAAACGCTTGTGAGTCTCTTCATAGTACTGCTCACATTCGATCTCTTCAGCAGTTAGGCTTCGTTTAGGATGCAGTTCTTCGGATTCCCAAAAGCATTTTAACTGCTTGTCTATCTGCCAATGTGACGTGGCTTAACCGGGTGACTGCAATGCTGCTGGTCTGAGTTAGACGACCAGATATGATCCATCCTAGCTCTGATCTTTGCGCTATGCACTTATGACGCGGATCCCTTTTTATGCCTTCTAAAATGATTTGTCCGTATATGTCGGCACCTATTAAAAGATCAATAGGTCCGGGAGTATCGAAAGTAGGGTCGGCTAGGATTATTTCTTTTGTAGTTCGCTATCTAAACCCAATGAGTTCTTGTCTGGAAGTGTTTTAGTGATAGTTCCCAGAACTAAAGCATTAGCTTCGATCTTGAAAATCGATGGAAATCTTGGACTTATGTCTATTGTTATCTGTTGATGGGCTCGTCCTTTTGTTGCTGAAATTCCGGAAATTTCAGTTAGAACCCTTGTCCTTGGCAGGCCTAGTTGTTGTGCTGCTTGCTCTGTGATGAAAGTAGCCTGTGAGCCTGGATCGATCAGTGCTCGTAGTAGAATAAAACTCCCGAACATATTCTGTACTTTTACTAGAGCTGTTGCTAAAAATACCGGGCCACTATTCTTGTCGAGTGTTGAGATGTTCAGTTTTGCAATACTGTTTTCCTGATTTTTTACGTGTAGCAACGTATGATGTCTGCCTTTGCAGGTAAAACAACTCAGTTTAATGCTGCAACTTGTTGTCGAATGGTTTTGGCTGAGACAATTTCTTCACAAATTGTGCAGCATGACCATCTGATTTCTTTCAGAAATGCTTGTCTTTGAATCGTTGGCATGATTCGGTCCTGTGGTTTTTCTGACAGCATACGCAAATATTACTTGGTTGAGTGGCAGTTACGAATGCGCGTCTTAGCGGTGGTGGTTGAAATCTTGCTTGTTGGGTTGGCATTATCTTGTTGTTGCCGATTGCTTCTAAAGATTGGAAAGCCTTTCTAGAAATTTCAAGAATTGGTTTGTTTCTTGGAATTCTCTCGGGTTTTCTAGAGAGCTGATTTTTTTAACAAGCTGAAGATGATGAAAGGACTCCATGTTTCAATATTTATGCCTGTATTCCTTATGGCATGTATAGGCACTCGGTTGTTGTGTCATGTAAGCATTTGATCGCAGCAGCCGACTCCGTGTTGCTCGTATGCTGATTCAATAAAGTGTTCAGCAAATTAGATACGAGTAATCTCCTGTTGTTAAAGCGGTTCTCTAAAATCTCCCAAGCTGCATCGTAATTGTCTCCAGTAGGTTCCAAATGACTCAATAATTTTCCAGCTGACCCTTCTACGTGACTTTTAAGATATTTCATTTTATGTGTCGTGGTTAGCTGATTGTTGTTATGAACTAAACGTTTGAATGTGTCAGAGAAACCTACCCACTTCATGTAGTCCCCGTGAAAATGTGGGATTTCTACTGGTGGTAGACGGATTTCTAATGGTTTTATCTTGTCTAATTCTTCTTCTTCCAACAATGTTGTTAATTGTATTATAATGTTCTCGTGTTCATCTTTTAAATTTTCGTATTGTTGGTCTACGAAATATTTTGAATTTACTTCCTGTTCTTCGGACGTCTCCATGCATATTTGTTCATGAAGGTCGCTGATCTGCATCATCATCCTCTTCATGTTTTTTAATTTGATTTTTAAAGCTGATCTGGATCTGTTGTTACTAGCCAGTATGCCCTCAGTTGATCGAATTTCTCGATATAAACCTCGCATTCGGATATCTTGCTGCTTCAACTGTTGCCTGAATTTTGGCAATTGGCTAAAAGCAACGTTTGACTCAATGGTCGACGCCCTGGATGGTTGGCTGTGATTTATTTCACTTGATGATGCCCCATGCTCTGTTGTATTGTTGTTGCCCTCCTCAGATGGGATGAATTTAAACTTTTCATTTGTTCCTGCTTCATCTGATGTTAGTAATGGTGTGGATGGCAAACTCGGCGTGTTGAGTCGTTGGCGCATATCCTCAATGGTTGTTGTGAAACTTTTCGAAACCGTTTCTCTATCCTTGAAGTATTGATGTGTTGAATTCAATGGAGTTAGAAAATCTCTAATATTGTTGTCTTCATCAACATACTCGTTGTAAGACTTCTTCAACGCTGCGATTTTCTTCTCAAGATAAGGTTTTGTTTTCCGCTGTGCTCCATATTTCTTGTAATTTGAGATAAGTTGCTGTATCTCTTCTGCTTTTTGTTCTTGTTTTCTTAGCAGTTCTTCCATTCTTATTGTTGCACTTGAAAAAGTTTATTAGACGGCAAGTGTCAGGAACGATTTCTTACGCGAATTAGTATTTCGTGGTGCAGCTACAATGGTTTGTTGTTTGGTAATTTACTTGAATTTGCCGGTTGTTGCTTGGCGTATTTCTAATAGGTGCCAGTTGTTTTTATCCGGCTCGAAGGACCAATGTTAAACCCTTGTATCGGATTTTATGTAAATTTAAACACTTGAAAGGTTACCACTGGTGGGGCCTTTTCTTAATTAATTAATGAGAACAAAATTAGTTGGTGTCAATTTAAATTCTGTTTTATTTTATTAAATGCTACGCTTTATATACAATTTTTAATTTCCAAAGTCAGCACAAAATATATAAAGTAAAAAATCAAAAATATGTATTTGTAGTATATATATTATTATAAATTTAAGTTAAGCGTCAGCACAATAGATGCACCAAAACTTCATATTTGGTGAACATTAAAATGTTGGAATGTTGATGAGTCAACACCATCAGTTTACAAATATAAATTATCATTTTTCTCACATTTATTTTTTATATTTTTCATAAATTGAAGAACCCATTGGTGATCGCGACCGTGGGTTTTTATTCACACCTTATTTTTTTAAAGGGAAATACTCGTAAATTAAAATGTTGTAAGTGCTGCATTTTGTGATGTACTAGGTATGATTGTACTATAGGTCTTTGGTTAAAAAGAGTTTATGGTTGTAACAATAGACTTGCAATTTAATTAGAGAATTTGTACATTTGTAGGAGTGAATCGTAAAAGTACATCGAGTGCGATGCTGGAATAAATCTGGTTGTTGACTTGAGACCCGGATGTTAGGGTGGTTGGTTGTTTGTGGTATAATATAAGTGGAATGGCGTTGAGATGGATGTGGCGAGGGTGCGGGTTAGGAACAGCAGAGGAGTTATGTTGAAAAATTGTCTTTATAAATTTATTTGAAGTTATTATTTTCGATAAATGTAAGATAATTTAATCCAGTTTCAACTTTCTGAGCCTATGATAATAACAAGATATGGCGTTTGGACCGATTCTGCTACAATTTACATTATACCGAATGTACTGTGTACAGGTTGAATTAGAATTTGTTTCGGTTGGTTTTTGTTGGAATATTAGACTGGTTTAAACCTGTTGAGTGTTGGTTGGAAGTGGCTTTAATCAAATAATTAAACTAAAACATTGTTATGTTGTAAAACCTTTTATTTACCTATAAAACATTCCTCCTCTTTCCTTAAATTTCCTTAGGTTAGTAAATAATAAAATTTCGCCAGCTAAAGAAATATCATAATCATTTTAAAACTAAAGCTAAAAAACAGTGAGAGAATAGATTTAAGAGCCTTCATGCTAATAATCGGACCTTTCGGGTCTTTGCTCTTTAAGTCGAGGAAAACTTCCTCTGCGGTGGGCCCATATATTATACCTAATTGGTGAAATAAGCATATTTTGAACTTCTCAGTAAAACTTTCTGTCCTCTAAGTTTGCTGCTAATACTAATCTGCTTGATTCTTGCTTCACACCACTTGCTCTCTCTCGTGGCTAGCTCGTCGGTGCGCCATATTAAATTCAGGCCCAATATTGTTGCCAAAGTTCTATCAGGCTTCTGTAATTTTTTCCTCTATTTCAGAAATTAGTACGTAGGTACATCTCTTGTCAAAAAAAAGTAAATCTTGAGATCACAAAGTACTAGAGACGATCATCAACTTCTATCTGATGAAAGTTTAGAGATGAACCGCCTAATTTCGGAATGTCAATGTAGGCGTTTCGCCAAACTTGTGAATTAATTAATGTCCCCAATGGAGCCGGTGTATTTATCAGCCTAAAGAATCCCAGGTAGTTGCGCTCGTTTGAAGTGTAAACTTAGAGGCGTTTGATCGGTTCGCTAGTTCATGGATTTAAAATTCTTTTACTATCACAACATCTAGATGGTGCAACCTCCGTTCCCCAATTACTAATATTGCGGCAATCCACCTAAACGATCTACACTAACTCTTACTCTCAATCCAATTCATTTTTAACCTGATAACAGCTCACCCCTCCTTCCTATTTACCTTCTTTTTCATCGCGATACGATGTTCTCTCAAAAGCAATTGCTAACAAGGCTTGATTGAGTGAGATCTTACTGCAATGATTATTTTTAATTGTGGTGAAGCCAATAGGGTTGACTTCAACCAAAAACTTTCAGTTCTCTTTTTAATGTCAAAACTAACACCAGTCACGATTGGGGCTTCCAAGTACATTACGTTAACGTTATTTGAAATTCTCGGCCTAAAAATATTTAATAAATATCCATGGGCATAACAAATAAATAAAGTATCTTCGATGCAGCTGAATGGCTCGGTTTTTTGATGTCTAATTCCTACAATTGGGCAATTTGCACCGAAAATGTAACCCTGATTTATCACGACCCACTGGCGTGGAAAAACCAACTGTTCAATTTTGAGAAATACAGATTTGGTATCAAAAGTATGACTGTCAGACTTTATTTCGTTATTAATTTCATACTAATCACGTTAAAAAGGCATCAAATCAAAGGCATCAAGTTTTTAATATAAAAAATGGTTATATCAACGATTATTAGTCGTATAATTCAGCCACCAGATTTTCTCACCAGTGTTGGTCTCCATCAGTTTAATTTAAATAAGAAAGACTGAATGTGAATACATGATAAAACAAGGAACTGAACGTTCTAACTTATTGTATTTGAGTATTCAGGGATGTTGGTACATGAACGATTTTGGCCAACTATGAATAATGACTAAAATAGTTTTGTTACAACGTGTCTGCAATGTCTACGAGGAGCAATACACTTCAGGCCAGATTGATATTTTTATTAAAAAGACAGAATTATAATCTAAATTATATTTTTTGAATTTGAAATAAGTTAAAAACAATTGAAATTTTGCTAAAACTGAATTGATTTGAACTAGGGAAATACTTGACATAAGCTTAAGATACTTGAATTTTAACTAGAATACTTGAAGCAACCTGAAATTAAAGTTTGGATGTTGTCCCTATAACAATTTCAGCAAAATTTGAATTATGAGTCGAGGGAGTCGCCTAAAGTCAAAAATCAGAAATTTCTTCAAAATTGATTCTACTCGACTAGAAGAATTGTTATAGTACGGATTTCAGACAATTGAGGCATATTCCAAATGCGAACGAACAAATAAACCAAAGAGGTCTTTTACAGTAACCGGAACATGAAAATCTATTGAGAAACTGATTAAAAACCCTAATGTTGAATTAGCCTTGTTAATAACTATAAACGATAAATTTCGAGAAAATAAGACTCCAACATCCAGAAAAGATTGGACTCGATCAATCATAACTCCATTTAAAAATAAGCTATCATCACGGCTGTGTCGTCTTCTAGACGAATATACATATGTATAAAATAATCCCGTTATGGGGAAAAAAATGATTGGGTTGAAATTTCCAAAATTTTAACGTATCACTCGAATTAATTTTGATTTATCTAGTTTATTTGATAATATAAATACTGACATGAAGATAAAGCTATTAGTGATCTAGTCTCTATTAAAATAAATTATCATATAGTGAAACCGAGCTTCAAAATCAAAAATTCAAAATGACTGAATTTGACCCGTCTATCGCTATTAAATTGATTCCCGAATATGATTCTCGATAATTCTTTCGTTGTTGTCAAATTGTTAATTTAAATTTAAATGGTGATAATAAACGACAGCTCATGCTTTTTATTCCGGCCAAGTTAACGCGTACAGCTTACAATCTAGTCCGTTATAAAACATTTGTCTCGTGGGCTGATTAGAAAAAGCTCTTAAATATAAATTTGGTAAAATTTGTGCTTTAGAAAATATTCAAATGGAACTTATTTCAATATATTGATTGAAAAATGAGGATATACGAACGTATGCCGCAAGGGTCGGAAGCCTATTATCTCAATTAGACGAGCCCTGTATTGAATCGCAAGGTGCTGAAGCTGCCGGATTAATTGAAAATCTTAATTCAAAAACAGCGATATAATCATTTCAAGAATGTTTACTTGAACCAATTAAATTAATTGCGAAAGCGTGCAAATTTGACAAGCTTCAAGATTCAGTTTTCATAACATTCGAAGAAGAAATATTCACTATGGAAATTCACCTTCGAATTTCGGTAATCAAACGAGTCGAAGTCACATCAAACAAATTCAATTAGTGTGTTGATATTGTAAACAATTGGTCATCATATTAACCAGTATTTCAAGAAAAAAATAAGTTAAAATCCAATCAACCAAATCAGATACTTACAATTCCGGATTTAACTGTTTCGGAAAACTCATCCAGAAATTTTTGTTGGATACTGAAGCAGTTATAAGTGTCATTAAGGACAAACCAATGAATAATTCAAAACTGTAGCACGCTGGGACGCTTAAACTATATTTGTCGGTACTCCAGATATTCATCACTCATTTCACATTGTTAATGACAATTTCCCTGTTTTGTGCCATGGAATTTTAGGAAAGGATTTCCTTGATAAATACACTAATATAATTGATATTTCGTTGTATTAAGAAATCCGGGCTCAGTTAATGATTATGAGATTATACTATAGATCTTGTATTGCCTGGAACAATTAAAATTCCCCCTCGTTCAGAGATTTTTTAAAAAATTGATCTCTCACTCCAAAACAAAAATGAAATCTGATCTTCGGATATTAAACCTGGAGTGTTTATTGGAAATTCAATTAAACCACAAAACCAACAATCAATTTACTTACCAATCGTGAATACAAATGAATATTCAGTTGTGAACCACATATCAACAACTTAGATTTAAACGTTGAAAATTTGTCGGATTATGATTTATTTCATTTAAAATCTTGGAACCACAATATTCATGATCGATTAAAATTACTTTTCTCAGAATTAAATCTGACTTAAATCAGACTTAAATGAACAAGAATCATCATCGATTGTTCCGTTATTCCGACAATTTAATGACATATTTTACCTAGAAGGAAATATTTTACCTGTCACTAATGCGGTTATCAATACAATTTCAATAAAATCAGATGTAAATCCGCATTATCAAACGCCATATCGTATTCCTGAAACAATAAACACAGAAATTCAAAAGGAAGTTCAAAGAATGCTATACAGAATGACATCATTGAAGAAAGTAATAGTCTGTGGAACTTTCTATTATTGACCGTACCAAAAATAAACCCAAGGATGGAATGAAAATATGGCGAGTTGTGATGGACTTCAGACGTCCACCAAATGATTCTTGATCAAAATGACTAAGCTAAAACAGCGTTCAGCATATTATACGGTCCCTATCATTTTAAACGAATGCCATTTGGTTTGAAAGGTGTACCAGCGACGTACCAGCACATGATGAATAAAGTTTTAAGCGGATTAGACGCATTGAAGTGTTTCGTGTATATGATACATTCAGAAATTAGAAAGGTGTTCAATTGCCTCAAAAAAATCTCTTTAAAATTAAATCCACAGAAATGTCAATTCTTAAACAAACAGTTCAGATGAGACTTTTCATAATGTATCTGATGAAACCAATAACTCATCCAACAACTTAATTGAAATAAATAATCCCGAAACTGAATTTAATCTAATAAAAGAATTCCATAATTCACCATTACATAGGTGGCGATTAATGCCGGTCGTCTTACTCAGCAATGGATAGTAAATTTATATTTGCAAGTTGAGGCAAATTATACTCGAATGAGTTCTAAAAGCGAACGTTTCTATATGCCCACCTATCAATTATTGAAAAAGGTATATTTAAAACTTCTGAAGCCATAGATCGTATGGCCCGTGCCGAAGTTTCAGATATTTACACTGAACCAAGAGTGCATCGGATCGCCGCCCACATATAAGATAATCCACATGCTAAGTTTTAAATTTAAGGCCTATACGATAGAGATCCTAGCAACCATAGTCGAATGTCAATCTTTTGATTTTTATTGAATGGATTTCGTCATTGAATTTGATGCAACTGACGGTATTTAGTATGTTCGAATTCATGAAAAATACCTGAATTAATATTTAACCTTTTCGTTCTGTCGCAACGTTTAGAGGTTACTTTTACTAAATAAAATTATTTGCAAAAAGATGGAACCAATTTCCTACGGAATGGAATTTTCTAATGTATGTGAAGCTAGCCCGAAAAATATCCCGAAAAAAATCGATGGCAACACTAAAATAACAATATCATAATATCACGACATTTTGTGATGTCATCCCGAAAAAAATGTGTCTTTCACGACATTTTTTAGTGTCATTAATAAAACAAATCTGTCACGACATTATTAATGGCAACCCGAGAAAATTCTATTTCTGAATTTTTTTAACGTTCAGAAAAATCGTTTAATGAAAATAAAAAAAACAAAACGAATACATATGTAAATAATTATGAAAAAAATTGTATAGCCGTTCGTTGGTTATAGTCGTTTGTAGTCTTGCTAGATATGGATTACCAAGCACCGCTTGGTGTGGAGTTTGTAGGTAATGGATAGAATTTCCATATGACGAATTATAAAAGAAATTGTATTAGAGGTTTATCGATTAAAGTGGTTACAATTTTTTTTATATTTCGTCATATGGAAGCTCTATTTATTACCTACAAACTCCATGACTCTTTATTTTTACTTTAATGTTAATTAATTATAAAAGTTAATTTCTAAAAAAAAAAATATTTTAGGTGATCAATTATATTTTACCCACTTTTGATATATAATAGATCGATAACTGTGCTGATTTCAAATAAACAAAACGTAAAATAACGTGAGCAATATTTGCATAACCCACTGATTAAAAACCGATCAACAAAATTGCGTGAAACAGTATATTCCAAAAAAATATCTAAATAAAAACTCATCATAACTAGTGAAGCAACAGCCACTATGATACAATACATTAAAAATTCAATGTTCCAGTGTGAAAACACAAAAAACTATTTCTTATTAAATTTTGAAATTTATTTCAACAAAAATGGATGAAACGATATGTTTCACTCGAGAGCGAGAGCAGAGAGATATTAACCACTACGAGGCTGTAAAATACTACATACTTTCGAACTGAAAAATCGTACTACAAACGCCTACTTTCCGGACGATAGCATACGAATATATTGTTGACTGATTTCACTGTCGCTGTAGTTTCTATATCAAACTATCGTAACAATTAATTATACGTTAATTTACTGGCTTGATACGAAAACTATAACTATAAACTATAGGTTTTAGTACTCGCAATAAACTGTGTGTTTTAACTTTCGGGCCCATTCGAGACGAAAATAGAAGGAGTTGGAGTGGAAGAGAATGCAAATTAAATTTTCTCAAAAAACTGCAGTAATGGTTTTTTTTTGTTTATGATAAATATGATAAACCAGCGCCTATCTATTTACAAACTTTTACGCCAGATGAAACATTCCGTCTGGTGATTTAAACAAGACATAGTAAAGAATATTTGGTTGAACGATTTTCCCATATAATAAAGAACGTTTAGCACAAGTACTTTCTTTTCCACTTGTTTCTTAGGTGCATTTAAAACGAAATGAATAGGTTAACGTGTAATTTCAAATTCAAGTTTCTAACACTTGGCCATTTTTGTAGCGAAAGACCTAGCTGTTTATTCCCATATGGTGTGCACATGCTTGCTTTCTTTTAATCAGTGATGCTCAGAGTCGGGAGGGTCTTAAACTCACCATGTAACTGAATAAACGGCCTGCCACAAAAAATTCATGTGCAAGAAAGTAAACAAAAATAATACAAACTATATACAGTATGCTCAGATCAACAACTATGCCATGCTTAACTCAATATGAAGTTTAAACACACATTATTAGCCGACTAACTTCAATAAAAAAAAAAAATCACTACATTAACGTTGGACATGGAACAATATATGTATGCAAATTAATGAGCCACAGCTCCATCACTCTATCTCGAAAATTGAAAAAAAAGTGGCTGTCGATATATACATAGTAGTACTTTAAAATTACAAATTTGTTGAAAAAAAAAAAATTTACTCAAGGGAAAAAAAATTTAAGAATCAAAAGAATACATGAAATTATTTAAATTAAGGAAATAAGAAATGAGAAAAAATTTAAGAAAACGGCAAAAAAAATTTAAAAATAAAATTAATTATATAAATACTTAACCGCTACAGCAACTGATGGTGTCCAATATTAACTGCTGCATAAGTTATTATAATTTTTGGAAAAAAATTTACCTAACCATCATAAGGGCATAAGTTGACATAATTGTATTTTTTATTGTATATGAAATTCATTGTAAATCGGCAAAAGGACACAAGTACGTATTAGCTTGTGACACAAGATTAGGATAACTTAATTAAACGTATTGTTTCGGAATAAACAAAAGGGCACAAGTTAAATTACGCCTTTTTAGCGTTTGCATTTTTATTGAACTCAATGTATTAAGTTTAGTTGTGCCTTTTTGTTAATTTCATAAATTTTATTTTTAATAATAATTACTGATTTGTTTAATAACATATTATCTTATGCCCTTTTGCTAATACATAAAGCATTAACTCAAGAAACACAAGTCTATTTGTGCCTTTTTGACAATTAAATAATTTTGAGAACTAAAATATTTACAATAGTAATAAGTGAATAACAGAAGTTAAATTTTCCCGTTGTATAATTTTAGTATTTTAGTAGTAAGCCAAGCCATTTTCAGGTTTTGCTACTGGTAGGCTTAGCTTTTGAAAAATACAGCAAATTTATCGTTTGCGTCTGATATGAGTGACTGACGTGGCATTCTAATTTAAGTGTCTTTGAAAATTGAAGTGTATATTAATAAATATGAACAGAGCTCAGAAGATGGCCGAGTTGGCAAGATCCGCTCAACAAAAAGAACGAAAAACTATTTTGGGTGAGTAAAGCACAGAACATAACGGGGATTCCCTAATATTTATGAGCAAATCTTCACAATAGAAACACAACCGCAAATAAAACCTGTACCCAAAAGACCAGCAGAGTGTATTGGCATTGTATGTGAAATGAAATCAACATCCAGCAGCCTCTCAGGATGTAGCTACGTTGTCGAAGAAAAAAAGGCCAAACAGTCATATGTTGGTTTAAATCCTATCGTTCCATACGGAAACCGAAATTCATTACGAACAACGGAAATTATTTTTAGAACCTGAGGCCAAGTTGCCTTCTGATAACGACCCTGAGGATGAATCTAATTTTGAAGAAGTTTCAGATTTTGATGACAGCGATACCGATCCTAATTTTGTTCTACACGATATGAATGATCATAATAATGAATCAAATTATGATACGGATGTTGAAGGTATGGCCAAGAAGATCGAATCAGCTGTTGCCTGCAGTAGTATCTCAAAGCCATCGACATCTAAAAAAATGATTAAAACTTTACGCAATCTTGGCAAATCATATTCTACAAATAACGGGAAAATTGTACCTGAACGGAAGCTGTCACTTTTGGGGATTTGTCAAAATAAATGTGCTACAGTTATAACCCCTGATTTACAACAAGAAATATTTGTTGATTTTTGGAAGATGGGAGACTATAGCCTCCGAGTTTTATTCGCCGCCAATCTAATCGAAATTGGTAACACTCGCACTTTAAAAAAACATTTTGATGTTGGTGCCGGTTCAAGTAGATTGAGAAGATTTTCCTGCCGGTATTACTTGACTGTGGATGGAGAAAAAAAAATGGTTTGTAAAACTTGTTTCACGAAAACATTAGGCGAAACAAACAAATTCATTAGAACCATCATTGAAAAAAAAATCGAAGCTTCTGCTCTTACGTTTTGTCCGGATATGCGAGGAAAACATCCTCCCGCTAACAAATGTTCTGACGCCGTTACTGATGTTATAAAGGAAAATATTCGGAGCTTCCCGAGCTTCCCGATATACGAGTCGCATTAATCAAGAAGAGATACTGCAAAATTGTATTTGCAGGGAAATTTAAGCATTTCTAAGATGCATAAATTATATTGCGATACTCAACAAAGCCCGGTTTCAATTAGAAAATATGCGGAAATATTCAAGTCTATGGATTTGAAATTTAAACCGCCAAAAAATGATACATGTACTCGTTGCGATTTGCTTAAAGCAAAAATAGATTCATCACAGGGAGAAGCATTGATAGCGCTGAAACAAGAACAAAAAGAGCATCACGAACTAGCGGACAGTGCTTACAAAGCTAAAGATATTGATAAAACGGTCGCTAAAACCAATAAGGATGTAAAATTATACACGTTTGATCTTCAGCAGTGCCTTCCCACGCCCTTCTTACAAAATTCTGTTTCCTTTTATAAACGTCAGTTGTGGACGTACAACTTGACTGTTCATGACTGCGAAACGAACACTGCTTACTGCTATATGTGGGATGAGACAACAGCGAAGCGGGGAGGAAATGATATTGGGTCATGTGTTTATAAACATCTGTTGGGTTTGCCCAGTACATATCGTAACATTACGTTTTACAGCGATTCATGCCCCGGGCAAAATAAGAACTCGCATATCGCAAGCATGTTTATAACTTTTTTGCTGCAATCGGAAAATCTCGAAACTATCGATCACAAATTCCTTGTGGTTGGACATACTCATATGGAGTGTGATGTCGACCACGCAGTAATTGAACGAGCAAAAAAAAGAACCGAAATGAAGATTCACCAGCCTCGAGACTGGTATAATTTCGTTCGTACCGTAGGAAAGAAATAGCCATTCAAAGTAGTGGAAATGCAAATCGAAGATTTTAAAAATTTTGCAGAAATTTCTAAGAAGACATTTCAATGGAGAAAGGTGGACATTGACGGAAATCCATTTTCCTGGAAAAGTGTACGCTGGCTTCGGTATTCTAAATTGGGAAATGTGCAATTTAAAGAAGACCTACAAGAAATCACACCATTTCGCACTTTAAAGATCTTAAGAGGGAAAAATCTTCCGAACAATATCGCGGAAAAGGTCCAAAGTTGCTACAAAAAACCACTGCCCATTACCAAAGAGAAAATGAAAGACTTACTAGATCTATTGCCTTACATTGACCCAGCATGTCACGAGTTCTACAAACGAATTGAATCTATAATAGGGCCTAATTACCATCCGGATTTAGCAACTGACGATGAAGAAGATGTTTAGGTATTATGACTGTTTGTAAGTTTTATTGACTTATTATTATTATATTATTTTTATTTTTTAACTTGGGCATAAGTGCTGACGAAATTTTGTATTGAATTATAATAAAAAAATGTCCGAAAACAAAAGGGCACAAATCAACTTAAAATATTGTATTTGTTTATAAACTTAAAAACACAAATGGCAAAAGGGCACAAGTCATTAGAACCTCAGTAACTGTTCTTTTAATTATCTTATGAATATATATATATATATATATATATATATATATATATATATATATATATATATATATATATATATTATATATATATATATATATATATATAATATATATATATATATATATATATAATATATATAATATATATATATATATATATATATATATATATATATATATATATATATATATATATATATATATATATATATATATAATATATATATGTAGTGCCCCGGATGCAATTTAAACACAATGCCAATTCAATTTATTAAAATGACCGAATAAAACACTCGTTGAATCACTTTCAGTATAATCAATTTATTTTTATGTTTCTTCTTCAAAACACTAATCGAGAATGCTCTCTATCTTTTTATTAATCGTAAAAATGTACATAGGTATACCAAAATTATTATATCGGTGAATCTAAAAACTGGTATTGTAATTGTAACCATTGTTATTTACAATATCGTAGTGCAGGGTGATATTGCTATATATGATGCTGCAATGATATGCGTTGCGCTGTGGGCAGTGCTCGATCCTACAATCGGCCATCCTGTTGTTTGAGCGCCCCGATCAAACTGCTTTAATGATGATTAATGGTTATGCTCGTCGTATAATACATAACCCGTCGTTAGATGCGTCGTTAATTTATCGTCGTTAATTTCGTCGTAGGTTTCGTCGTTATTTTATTTATCGTCGTTAATTTCGTCGTTCATCATTAAGCTTGACATTAAGCTTGATCGATTAATGTGCTGTCATCTGGATCACCATCAACATCGCTATCATCACTATCTTCATAAGGTGACCAGAGCTTCATATTGTCGACACTCGAGGTTGTTAATTTTGGACCGCGGTGCGTACCAACTCGTTCCACATCATAGCGATCATTAAGGCCAATTTTTACAACTTTATATGGTCCCATAAATTTCGGATATAGTTTTTCTCCGGTGGCGAACTGACACTTCTTTATGGCGACCAAATCCCCAACGTTATATTTTGAAGCTTCTTTGCGCTTTCGGTTAAATATTCTACGATTTTCTTGTTGGACTTTAAATATATTTTCCCGTGCTTGATCACGAATAGCATCTCTCTCATCCAGAAATTCCGTGATTATTTCTTCTTGAATTAATTCCGCTATGCGCGTGTCTTCAGGGTTCCTCATTTTTGTGCCAAACATCACTTCGAATGGGCTGCGATTTATACTTCGTTGGAAGGTAGAATTAAGGAAGCGTTGCAAGGTACTGACATACTTAAACCAGTTTTCAGGACATTCAATGGACAGTTTAGTAAGTGCCGGTATTATGACTCGATGTATCCTTTCAACTTGCCCATTTGCTCTTGGAACTCCAGTCGTAATCAGCGTGTGATGAATGCCTTGCTCTCTACAGAAATCTTGAAAGCTATTCGATGTGAATGCAGTTCCACGATCGGAGATTATTATGGCAGGATTTCCGAAATTCGTCCTGTATTGTTCCATTTTCTGCAGAACTTCAGCAGTAGTCGTAGATTTAACAGGAAAGAGCCAAATGTACTTCGAAAAACTATCTACAATTGAGAGAATATAGTTATATTGCTTTTTAGTGCTTACCAGTGGGCCCAAGTGGTCGATGTGTATGGTTGACAATGGTCCTTCCGTAATTGGTAGTGGGTTAAGCAAACCCTCCTGTTTCCCCATTTTCCTCTCAGATAGAATACACTTTATGCAGCTTTTTCTGCACGATTCGCAAACTTCACGAATTTTGGGGAAGTAGTAGTCTCGGCGAATGATTTCTTCCATTTTTCTAGCGGCAAAATGACCGTCTTCATGTACTTTGCGAACTAGCTCATTTATAATTGACTTTGGTATACACAACAGCTTGCTCCCATCTGGTTGTAGTTTAAATACTACGCCTCGTTCATTGAAGTAATCTTCGTAAGGTCCGTGTTCCATTAGTTTCGTGATTAGCTGCAATCTCGCATCTTTTTTCTGTGCACATTTTATTTGTTCCAAAAAACTCGATTCGATCACCATCACTGCAGGGTTTCGACTGAGAGCATCGGCATGTTTCATTTGATCTCCACGCCTGTGCTCTAACACATACTGAAATTCCTGCAGCTGAAGAGCCCATCCTGCTATACGTGCTGAGATTTCTTTTTTCTCCATTGTCCATTTAAACGCGCTACAATCAGTGACAATTGTAAAACTTATCCCAAGCAGGTAAACCCGTAGTTTTTTAAGTGCATAAATAATTGCAAGCACCTCCAATTCATATGAGGAATACTTCTCTTGTGTAGGACATGTTTTGCGACTATAGTAATACGTTGGGTGAAACTTCGCATCTTCATCCTTCTGTAAGAGCACAGCACCGAATCCCCATTTTGAAGCATCGGTGTGAAGTTCTGTCTCTGACGTTGGTTTGTAAATTGCCAAAACTGGTTGTTCCACCAACAACGCCTTAAGCTGTTCGAATGCTTGTTTTTGACTCGTACTAAAAACAAACTCACAATCCTTACGCAACAAATCGCTCAGAGGTTTAGCTACCGTTGAATAATTTGGTATGAATTTTCTAAAATAGCCGGTTAGGCCTAAGAAACTTTGTATCGTCTTTATATTATTTGGTTCCGGGAATGACCTTACACACTTTGTTTTCGATAATGAAGGTTTGATAGCGCCTTTAGAGATTTCGTACCCGAGATAATCAATGTTGCTATAGAGAAAAGAACATTTCTGCCATTTGATTCGTAAACCGTATAATTCAGCCAGCCTTAAAACTTCTTGAAGCTTTCGCAGTGACTCCTCTGAAGATCTTGCAGGTATGATTATGTCGTCCATATATATCATTATGTACGCTTTTACGACCAATGGGCGGAAAACACAGTTGATGTACCGCTGAAACACAGCGGGTGCGGTGCACAAGCCGAAAGGTACTTTGTTAAACTCGAACTGGCCGCAATGCGTAACAAAAGATGTGTATTTTCGACTGTTTTCTTCGATAGGAACATGAAAAAACCCATTTTCAAGATCTAAGGTCGTAAAAACTGAAGAATCATAAAGTTGGTCGATATGATCCTCTATTATAGGTAAAGGGTAGCGGTCCATGACTATTTGTTTATTTAGACGTCGGTAATCCACGCAAAGTCGTAATGAATTATCCTTTTTCTTGACCAGCACTATTGGACTCGCAAAATCCGAATTGCTTGGCCTAATGACATCATTTTTCAGCCACTCACTTATTTGTGTCTCAACTTCAATTTTTTCTCCTGGTGAGAGACGCCTTGGTGGTTGGTATACTGGTGCTTCGTTTTTTAATATTATCTTCATTTTCACAGGGGAGCAATTTTTATTCGTAGGATGATAATTGCTCACCAGAGTCTCGATAGCGGCTATATATTTTGGATCACCAATGTTTAGACCATTGTCAGTATTTATATTTGTTACCACTTTTGACACTTTCTTGATTCGGATTTCTTCGTGCCCGATGAAAATTTCTGTACCGGTCAAAACATCTTTACCGACAATCATCTTTGTGTGTAATATATTAACTGGGACTACTTGAACTTTAGCATCAAACTCGCCGTCGTCTATGTAGATTTTAGAATCAAAATACCCCAGAGTGTCCGCTTGGCCATTTGCAATACCACTAATTTTGATAATTTTACTTCCGAGCTTTGGTGCACCCATTAGTTTCCATTCGTCTTCCCTTAATAATGTTACCTCACTTCCTGTGTCTATTAGGGCTTGCACCGAATGATCGCCGATCTTGATTGCTTTGAAGCAACCCGCAGAGAAATCTCTATGTTCACTTGCGCAACCAGTATTTTTAATCTTTTTGGGACATTTCGCCGAAATGTGACCAAACTCGTTACAATTGAAGCATTTTAATCCATCAGTGCGTCGCTGACAGTTCCTTGATATGTGACCATTTTGTCCGCAATTATAACATTTTGTCTTCCTCACTGATTGTGGTATTGCCAAAAGATTTGTACTAATCGGGTCGCTTTTCATCTTGAATGTTGAATAAATTTCAAGCTTTTCCCGAAATTCTGCGATAGTTTTAGCTCCGTATAACACAGCTTTGTTTGATGCGAGATCATCAATTCCATCAATTGTGTATTGAATAGTGGCTGGTATATCAACCCGTCCCCGAGCTGCTAATTCTCTCATCTCCAGAAAATATCCATGTAGCGTTTCCGTTTTCGCCTTCTTCCGTTGCATTAGTAGCCGGTGGATATCCGCGCTATTTTCAGTACGCTTAAATTCACTTATAAGGTGTGTTTTCAGCTCTTCAAAACATGTTAGCCTTATACCCGTTCTCAAGGATGTTTTAGCGGCACCTTTTAAGCATTGCCGACCGTAAATGAGTTTTTGTAGTGAATTCCAATTTAATAGTGTTGCGGCATTCTCGAAATCGTTCAACCAATTTTCGATTGAATACGAGCCAGTACCATCAAAATCCGGTACACATCCATCCAAATCACGCAGCGAAAAATTTGTTGCCATTTGACTACCGCTCGACTTATCCATCGCTGTGGCCTCTAAATTAACCGTTTGACCCTGGATCACGGTTTCATCATGTGAATTCACGGTTTCACCCTGTGGATTCGCTTGCGGGGTACGATTCAACGTTTTTTCGGTTATCTCCAGTAAACCCGCTTGAAAACTTTGCAAAAACTCGGATTCGTTGAACGTACTAACGGCATCGTTGCAATTTTGCCTATTTTTCTTTCTATGATTTGGCATGTTTTATTTTAGCACTATACTAGTTTATCACCCGTTGTCAATATCCCGAATTTTATTCGCACAATTATTAGAATATTTTTCACTTTACGTACCAAAATGTTTTGTTGTTAATCGACGCCAACAAATATTGGCTTGCAATTTATCAACTCGCAATAATCCTGCCGTTATTCGCACATGTATCACAAATTTTAATCCCGGTTGAGCCCCCAAAATTGTAGTGCCCCGGATGCAATTTAAACACAATGCCAATTCAATTTATTAAAATGACCGAATAAAACACTCGTTGAATCACTTTCAGTATAATCAATTTATTTTTATGTTTCTTCTTCAAAACACTAATCGAGAATGCTCTCTATCTTTTTATTAATCGTAAAAATGTACATAGGTATACCAAAATTATTATATCGGTGAATCTAAAAACTGGTATTGTAATTGTAACCATTGTTATTTACAATATCGTAGTGCAGGGTGATATTGCTATATATGATGCTGCAATGATATGCGTTGCGCTGTGGGCAGTGCTCGATCCTACATATATATAATATATATAAATATATATATATATATATATATATATATATATATATATATATATATATATATATATATATATGTATATATATATATATATATATATATATATCAGGGACGAGGTGTCCATAGAAGCAAGGGAAGCACTGCTTCCCTTAAAATTTTATATTTTCCACGAGAAACATTTTTCTTTTTTACAAAATAACAATTTAAAACCATTAGAATAATATAACAGTTGCATTCATCCTTTAGAAATGAAAATACTCAAATTAATCCAACTTGAAATAAAAAATCCTATAAGTATGTTCGTTATTCCAATTAGAAATAATCAGAAGTCTAATCTGTTTATTTGCTGCAAAGGTTTTTGAAACTTTATTTGAATTTTTTCTCCAAATTTTTCATTGCTTGCATTTTATTTCACACAATTTCCCCTTAAAAAGAATCATTGATTCTTCTGGTGAGGTGTATTATTGCACAATAAAACTAAATTGGAAAACAAAACAAACATAGGCGTGTTTTTTTTTAATGTCGGAGAAATAAGACAGAACAGATAGATAATATATCGGATAAATCCGATAAATATTTTCTCTGATGTATCCGAGAAAAATAAATGATAATTTGTTAGCGTCGAAGAAATTAAACGGTAGTTTAAGATTACCAAACAAATATTATCGTGTTCTTTTTTTTAAATAAATGTCTGCCAAACAACAATCTGAACTTTTTTCCAGAGAAAAAAGATTCAATTTTAAAATTATCCGAGCGTAAAAAAAAACGACACAGAGAAATACATTTTTCCTCGGATACTAAAAAAAAACGGGTATCTGTATTTTGACAGTTAAATTATTTCTCAGATTACTTCGATATCAAAAAAAAACATGCCCATAATGAGAAAGAAACTATCGAGAAAAAAAGGGATGACTATATTTTTAATAAAAATAAAACAGGGTAAAGGTAGAAACAAAACAATATTAAAAATTTTTAAACAAAATATTTCTCATTGTCTTCTCTTTTTAAAACACACTGTTGAATAGAAAAAGTAAACAAGATATATTTGTCCTAGCCTTCCAATGATTTGAAGTTTGTTTTTTTATTTTTGTTATTAACGAAATTATTCATGTTGGATTCATAAACCGATAGAAGTTTTATTTTGAATTTGACCGATAACTACACCGTTTGTTTCTTGGGAATGCAAGGGCTCGAGTTCCGAGGAAATGATGAATGATGAATCTCAATTCAAATAATCGCGGTAATTATA
This sequence comes from Tipula helvola, assembly GCA_963556165.1. NCBI lineage: Eukaryota > Metazoa > Arthropoda > Insecta > Diptera > Tipulidae > Tipula > Tipula helvola. The sequence continues at coordinate 326,828,668 of OY744482.1, forward strand.
TCGAATTTTTTCAATTATTATCGCGGCACAATTCTTCGTTATCGAATCATTTAGAAACATCAAAGGGTTTTTTGGGAATATCGAGCGACATTAAAAACGATTTGATAGCATGTATCACATCGCTAATTAAAAAGCAAATACAAAAGGAAATCGATTCGTCGAATTTTGCTGGATTTATTTTAGATGACACCTTAGACGTCACCAGAAAATCTCAGCTCGCGGTAGTTCTACGTTATGTAGATGAAATTGGCAATGTACCAGAGAGATTTATAGAATTTATAGACGTTTCTTCCGTGAGGAAAAGCTAATTTGTCAAAGTTATGATGGTGCGGTAATGTCTGGGAGCTCCAAAGGGCTGCAAACAAAAATTACAGAAATTTATCCGTTAGCAATATATATTCATTGTTTTGCACACAAATTAAATTTAGTTCTCTCTCAGTCGTTGAGTAAAATTGTTGAGTGTAAATCATTTTTTTTTTTCATGTTTAAGTGGATTAACAACCTTTTTTATCCATTCATCGAAACGGAGTTTTGCTTTTGATGAAATTGTTAAACGAAAACTACCTTCAACTTCACAAACAAGTGGGAGTTTAATGGTTTTAATGTTGAAAAACACTTAGACGATTTACGTGAGCTATTTAATAAAATAGTAGACGAAGATGTTGAGAAGTGAGACTGTGAGAAAATAAATAACTCTCGTGGATATCTTCTTTTATTGGAAAAAGGTGGGGTTGTTATATTTTGTTCAGAAATATTTCCAGAAGTTGACTTATTATTTAGTATGCTTCAGAAAAAATCAACGAAATTGCACATTCTTTAGAAAGTCTAGACGATTTTTAGAAAATAATTGAAAACAATTCAAGTAATTTTGATGCATTTTGGAACAAAGCCTACCAAGAAAAAAGATCGCAGAGAAAATTCATCTAAGACGGTGTTGATCCCGAATTACATGTGAAGCAAAATAATACGCAAGAAACCTTATATCTGAAATTACGGTAAAAATCCAGAACGAAATTGAATTTTGGCTTCAGGATTCACAACATATAAAGTTCATAAAATTGCTAGACATTAGTAAATTTTCATCTTTTGAAATTGACTTCCCGCACGATGCATTTAGTTGTCTGAGAAAAACTTATTCTCATTTATTTGATTTTTAAATTTTAGAAACGGGGCTTACTGTTAATCAAAAATTTTAATATGTTTTCCTTATTTTCACAATTTATAATATTGCTTCCCCAATGGAAATTGTCACGCTTCGTCACTGATATATATATATATATATATATATATATATATATATATATATATATATATATATATATATATATATATATATATATATATATATATATATAATATATATATATATATTAGGGTGACGATAAATATAATAATGAATTTTGAATTTTTGAAAAAAAAAAAATCCGATGGTTTCATTTTTTATGTTGTGCTCTTTACTTTAACATGAAAATCACAAAGCGAGAACAAAAAATTTGGATCATAAAAAAAAAAAAATTTTATTTTTTATGATAAAAATAATTATGTATTAGATTTATTAACACATTTAATAAATTCATGTGGTTAATTATAAGCAAATCGATAAATAAATAATGAATTTTGAATTTTTGAAAAAAAAAAAAATCCGATGGTTTCATTTTTTATGTTGTGCTCTTTACTTTAACATGAAAATCACAAAGCGAGAACAAAAATTTGGATTATGTATTAATATTTTTTTTCTAACAAATTTTAAGGTTAAAACTAGTTTAACGACCGCCAAACGTCACATTAAAAAAAATTTAAAATGTTGCTTGTTTAATAAACTTTTTTGTTCGATTAGTTAATTCTTTATCGAAGTTATTGAAGTAAAATAAACTCTAGATATATTTTATAAGTAGCTTAAATATTATTTCTGAATAGTAAAAATGTTTATCAAATAAAAAGTTTATTTGGTGTAAAAGCTAGGTAAAACAAATTTTATTAAACTTTTAAAGTTTTTCCATTTAAGTATAACCAGAAAATTTACCATTTTGCGTCGAAGTTCCACTGAGAAATAACAAGTGTATAATTAAAATCTTGATAAAATATTCTGCTGTTATCAGTGATGGAAAAGTTATTTGTGTAACGTTACACTTACAGTCACATATAACGTTATGTTATTAATTATAATAATTTATTATAATTTTTTTTTTTATTTTTTTTTTTTTTTTCATGTCATAACGTTTTTGTGTCAAAACGTTCCATAATTCGTCGGCTACACAAAAATATTAAAATTGTGTAACGTTACACAACGTAATGGTAACGTTACACATAACGTTATGTAGTGTGTTAAACGTAACATTTTCCATAACTGGCTGTTATACAAATATTCTAACGCTGGACCGTGCAAATTGATATGGAGGTGACTTTACAATGTTTAATAAGGAAGCGATTAAAATAAAAACTAAATTTATCAAATTTTAATTAGATTAATTTTAATGATGGAAACCATGTCGATTTCAAACAAAGTAACAAATAACGCATTGAAACAAAGAAATTAATTGCATGAAAAACTAGATAAGCGGAATTTCGATTTTTACACTTAGTTTTGAAATTATGATTTTGCGGCTTTCTCAAAAATTTGTTATAAAACCAAAAAAAAAATATTAAAACAAAAAAGTTTTGTAATTCAATTTGGCTTAAGACTAGGTTGCTCTTTTTACGTTTCGACCATTTTCCAGATGATCTGCTACGATTTTTGGTGTAATTTTGTTCAGAAAATTTGAAAATTCACACTGTAATGTTCGTTTAAATTCATATTATTAAAATTAAAAATAATAGTAATATACATTATATTATTGGAAATTTCATAAGATTTCCCGCGGCATATAGATTATTGTTCTACCTATCTTAGTTTTCCAGTTATGGAGTATAAACCAGCACAATGTCCAAAATTGGACGGAAAATCAGAAATCCGCCGGGCGGCACCTCTAAACTTCATCGGATTTGGCTAATTTTTTAAAGGGGTTATTTCAACATAATAATGAAACAAAAAAACAAAAGGCTCCCGAGGTAGCTCATTTTTCGGTTTTTGCTGCCACCCTAAATATATAAATATACGTACGACCTTGGTACGACTGGAACTCGAAGTTTGGTTAAGCCGGATGGCCCAATCCGTTAATTTCAGCAGCAACGATACTTTCCGTTACGGTTATGCTTAAGCCTAGCACGCAATAATCGATTGGTATAACGTGTCGATATATTGTTTAACAATTTTGTAACCGCAACAAGATTTAAGAGTTTTTTGGTTCGCACTCACACAAATATTAGCACTGTAATGGAGCTTAATTTCAACCACAATCGAATACCCATCAATGAAAATAATTTTTTTGTTTGTTTTTGTGATTTAACTGAATCACATATTATATTATCTTGGCAATGAAAATTAAATATAAATTGTTTTTTTCTTTTGTGCATTTAAAAAAAATGTTATTATTAATGAGCAATACAGTCGATACAGTAATTAACATAAATTTTGTTATTAATATCTGTCATATTATTACATTGTTTTTGGTTTTAAATCAACACCGTCTTCATTTCAAAATACATTATTAATTATTTTTCTTTTTAAAGTTTTCTAAATAGGTCTTGACGCCAAAACAAATTACTCGACATTCATTTGCACTATATTTATTCCACTTCACTCAATAAACTGTTTTTTTTTAAAATCAAAGCATGACCGCTTGCAAGATTTATAAAAAAGGGGGAAAAAAATAATTAACAACACGATCGTTATTCACGCACCAAATTTTCTTTACTTACTTTATTAAATTTCGGCATAATAATCTAGTTTATCTCATATTCACACAAGAACTGTTTTTTTTTATTTTTTTCCCACGTCTCTACTTTCGGACTTGTATATCTTGACAAAAAAAAAACCCCATTTCACGCGAGCTTTATATACTACCACCGACCCGCCTGTCCATCGTTTTCCCCAACTCATCGTTCTTCTTCCAACAATTACCATACCACTATCTCATTCTTCGGTCAAACCTATTCCTATCACCGTACTGCATAAAACAGTAACACAATTGAACCATAATTGACAAACCATAATTAGGGTGGTTTGGGTATAAGCTATGTCTAAACCAACGAAGATTTAGTTGACCGGTAGATATCGACACCAATAATGTAGAGAACAACCAATTAAATAACTTAATTAGCAATGAACAAAACCGAAAACATATTTAGTCTGATGGTTAAACTTTGCCGGTACAATAATTAGCCAACCGTTACAGCACAGATTTGTTTGATTTGTATCGCACAGCATAATCAAACAAAACTGAAATCAACCAATTAAGTTAAGGTTTAATATCCTTGGTATGGAAGATACCGAGTAGTTTACCATCTGGACTCTCCACTTCATACGTTTACCCATCCGATTTTTTCCGGACAATTGCTTTTTTGAATTGAGGAGCCAATTTTGCATTGAAATGTTTACTTGCATCCGGTTGGAAATTTGTAACGCGGGTTCGCAGATTATAGTGCTGCACATATTTTTTGAAAGCTTCTTTTAAATTGATTTGCACTTCACTATGTAGTTGTTGTAAGCGTTCAGGTAGTGTATTTACTAAGACTTCACTCTCATTAAGACAGTTGAGCTCACGCAGCAACTTATACTCATTACCATGACCGATTCGGTGGTAACCGAATAATATAAAGTGTGGTGAATATTTTGCATCATCCCAATTACGATGATCCGAATTTATGTAGGCTCGAATGGCAGCGATAATAGAAAGCATTCGATTGTGGCGAGTATATGGCTGCCCGAATATGGTGTACACCAAAATCTTGTAGTAAATTCTGGAATTCTTTGCCAACAAACTGTACTCCATTATCCGAATGCAACACTTCTGGCACACCGTACATAAAAAATACTTCATCCCGAAGAAATTCTGCAATTTTATTTGCCTTACCTTTAGCAAGAGGCTTCAGCAGGACAAATTTCGTTAATTAATCCAAAACGATTAGAATTACCGTTTTTCCATTTTTGGACCGCGGATATGGGCCCAATAAGTCGACGTACAGTTTTTGAAATGGCCGTCCAGATGCATTCGTTGGATTAATCGGCGGTTTCAAAATTTGATTTGGGGATTTAGTAATTTTGCAGATTTCATAGGATTTGATGAACTCTTGAACTTGAGCTCGAATTCCTGGCCAAAAATATAACCTTCGCAACCTCTCAAGAGTTTTGTTAATTCCACAATGAGAAGCTGTAGGATCAACGTGTTGTTGCTCAATTAACGATTTGGTTAGTCCTTTTAGAACACACAGTTTCCACACCGGAATATCTGTAAGTTCTGCGTCACGGTTAGGTTCAAAGCGAATAAAAATACGATTATCATGAACTTTATGATTAGGATAGTTATTCGGTGAGTTCATAATCTTATTCACAAGCGAAGTATATTCTTCATCCTTGAAACATTCTGAATCCAAATCAACAACATTAACTAACAAAGGAAGATTGTGCAACAGTTCAGTTAATTCGTCACAATGCACACGAGAAAGAGTATCGGGCACCACGTTTAATGATCCTCTTTGATGTTCGATCACGAAATCATAGCCTTGAAGCTTACGGCTCCAGCGAGCAAGCCTTCCACTAAGATCCTTTTGCTGCATGAGCCATTTAAGGCTAGCGTGATCAGTGATCACCGTGAAGTGATACCCCTCGATATATGGTCGATATTTTTTAATGCTTAAAATCGCAGCTAAACATTCTAATTCGGATATGGAATAGTTTTTTTGAGCTCTATTGAGTTTTTGATTCATCGCCCGTTGCATTTGTTTGGTATAACACTCCCCCAACACCTCCGTGCTTGCATCACAACGGCCTGTAAAACGGCTTCCTGAAATCAGGGTTAATTAATACAGGCGCAGAGGTGAGTAAAAACTTTAATTTTTCTAAAGCGAGTTGAGCTTCATTATTCCACGAAAACTTTGATCCTTTTTGAGCAAATTCGTGATGGGGGCGGTCACGTCAGAAAAGTTGGGTATAAATCTCCTGTACCACCCTGCCAAGCCTAATAATCTTCGCACTTGTTTAATGTTATTAGGTGCAGGAAAACTACAAATAGCTTCAACTTTCCCTGGGTCGGTACGAAGACCATCTTCCCCAACGAAAAAACCTAGATATTTAATTTCACGCATCACGAATTTAATTTTATTAATGTTTAACGTAAGTCCAGCAGCTTTGAGTAGTTTTGCTACGGTTTTTAAGAGTTCAAAATGTTCGTTTAGGTTGGTAGATACTATCAAGAGATCGTCAAGATAAACCAATACTCTGGCGTGATACTGATGCGGGATGACCTTATCCATTAGTCTCGACATTGTTTGCGGCGCGTTGCACAGACCAAACGGCATCACGGTGAACTGGTACAACGGTCTACCAGGCACCGTGAACGCCGTTTTGTCGCGCGTTTTTTTGGCTAAAGGAATCTGCCAGAATACGTCCTTAAGGTCTCATGACGAGATAAACTTAGTTTCGCGCAGGCGCCCTAACAACCCATTAATATGTGGCAGAGGATATGCGTCCTTTTTAGTGACCATATTCACTTTCCTAGAATCCAGACATAATCTGACTGAACCATTTGATTTTTTTACCAGTACCACGGGAGAACTCCATCCGCTCATGCTTTCCTCGATCACCTTGAGTTCCAACATCCGGTCTAACTCGGAATACATCAGGTCTTGGATCGCAAGGGAAACATTATAATAACGTTGTTTGATTGGCGGTGTGTCTCCCACGTCTATGATATGTTCCAATATATTTGTTCGTCCTAACCCCTCAACGTTAAAAGATGGAAATAAGCTTATGATCGTAGCAAGCATTGTCTGTCGTTCAGGTGAAAGTTGGTGCTGACTATTATCTTTTACAGTATTAGCTACCTCACTGATAATCATAGGCGCAAGATTGAATTTAACCCAGAAATCAACTCCAAGGTATACTTGACTTTGTAAATTTGGGACAATGTAAAACCTAATTATGTGCTCTTTGCTATCGTAAGCAGTCGGTATATCAACGTAGCCTAGAATTTTGTTGGTGGTCCCATCAGCTGTTTTCACGCAAGAATCTAATTTGCGTAATCCCAAATTAAGCTTATTGATGAGATCAATTGCCCCGTTTCCAAGAATGCTGATGGAAGCTCCACTGTCGAAGAGACCACAGGCTCGCCTTTAAGATATATACTGTCAAATGAGGACGAGGATCATTATCCAATTTTATAATTGTTGAGCAGCAAATTTTGTTTATCAGCTTACGTTTTCTCCAGTAAATAATGTTGCGCGTGGGTTTTAGGAATAAATTCGACAAATTTTGAGATTGCTTATTTGCACTCAGATTTAATTCAGTTTGTGTACTAATGATTTGGGTCGATTGTGACTCTTCAGATAAATTACAATTCAAAATGTGACTGTTACGATTAATATTAATAGTACTGATAATTTGCGAGTTTGTAACTATACTTCCTACTTTGGTGGGTTCCTGGGAGAATCTTGGGGTTTTACCGAACGAACCCCCACAGGACGAATTACGTTCGGTGCACTGTTTAATGGATAATTTCGGCTGCAATTGGTACAATTAGGCTTACGAACTGCTTCTTTTCCACAACCAAAACAGAAGATATCAACAAATTCTTTTCGGCAATCGTGATAACGATGCCCCACATCCCTGCAGTTCCAGCAAACAAGGTTTGTTCCTGAAGTATCAATTCTTAGTTGTTCTACTGCAGCGGATATGTCTTCATTGCCGCCACGACCGGCATCAATGGAATTTTCACCTGGAGTTTGATTGTGGTTATTATTGGAGATAATCTCGTTAATTTGGCGATGCTCGATAGTACGGCGATTTTTGCCTAAATCAGCATGATACCTATGATCGTAATCAGAGCTAGACCAGATTCGCTCATACTTATGACAGATCGCTATTAACTCTTCAATACTGCCAAAGTTCATTTGGAGAGTTGAGGTTTGCAGAGCAGGACTCATATTTTCACGAATAATTTCCAGCAGTTCAATTTCGGAAATCGATTTGTTAATCGACCGTTTAATGTTTGCAATTCCAATATGAAATCATTAACTGGTTCCCGATACTTTTGAGTCCGTCTCTCGATAAGCCTTCGTTTTTCTCTCTCAGTTTCTGGTCCAGAAAATCTAATGAGAAACGCGCTACGCAGTTCATCCCATGAAGAATTAGGATGATCACGAGTGTAAATCCACAACCATTTCTCTGCAGTTTCGCCAACGAAAGCATGGATGATTAATGGTAACCGATTATCTGGAAAACCATCGCGTCTCGCGAAAGTTTCCAAGCGAAATAAGAAATCAAATACATTTAACCCGCTTTTACTAATATAGTCAATATATCCAAAAAAAAAAATTAAAATTAATAGTAGTTTGTTTAGTTCGTTCCTCCGCCACCTACATAACGTCCCCTTACCAAATTATATTTCTAGACCTCCAAAAATTCTTTCAATTCAAAACCGAAGTTAAGTGGTAATTTTCGATTAAAGTAACTTGATCTAGTTTCGAACTGTAGCTTGAATACTGAGGTTTTTCAATGGGAGATATTGAAGAATAGAGGCTTAAAATTAATTTGAAAATTTAATTTTTTTCAAATTCACTAGCACCTAGCCTGATAATTTTGAAGTTTTTGTACTTTCTGAAATTGGTCAGGTTATACTATAGAAAAATACTCCCTAGATTTAACCAAGCTTTCCGAAAACAGCTCTGATTACTTTTGAGCTATATGACAGATTTAATTGTATCCAGCAATCTAATAATAACGATGGTCCAGGCCTAAGTGTTTTCCTGGGGAGTATTTCCAATAGAGCTGTCTCTTCCAGCAGTCTAAAACCGAAAACTGTTTCCTTCAAAATATTATTTTAAAAACTGTTTTCAAATGTCAAACATTTCATTAAGCTATACAAGGTTATGTTGTGCCTATAGGAGCATTCATTTTTGAAGTTCGTATACCTTGCTCTTTAATCCTTTAAAATATTTACTCCATAATCGAAATTCTAAGACAACCCAATTGAATATTAATCTGTCACACAAACCATAGAATACGTAAAGCAACTACAAACCAAGAAAAATGTTAAATTCAAAAATCTGTTACTCCCGATAAAGCATTTTTCTTTTGGTGCTTTTCGATTATCTTAAGACAGTTTTTCTTCTGAGAAACTGCACACAGAATAAAAAAGTTAATTGAATTTTATTCCTTCGGGGGTATTACAACAACATTAGGAAAATCAGAAACCATAATGAAAATCAATGATTTTTTCTACTTGCAAAATTTTAACTGGAATACAATAACAAAACCTAAAATATACAAGATGTTTTTTTTTAGAAGTACACGAGTTTAGGATCTAAGTACAAAATGAGAAAATTGAATATTGCTTTACATCATACCCCTCTATACATACAATGTCTAATTTAAATCCAATAGTAGATTGTGAACACCAGAGTGAGGATGTAACTTTGAAATTTAATTTATTATACCGAAAAAAGTCATTTTAAATTAATTATTATTACGCATAAAATGACCGTACCATAGCTTTCGGAAAATAATTTTTCATTCCAATTTCCGTTTCGACTAATTAAATTTTATTTCTATTATTTTCTATAGTAATCTATTGGGCGGGCCCAGTAACAAAAAACCAAAAAAACGATTTGAACTTTTGTTTCCTTTAAACACACACACACACACACACACACACATACTCTATCCTTTTGTTCTGGCTCCCGGAAACGCATTAAAAACAATTATTTTTCCGTTTGACTTACAGATGAATCATGAGGGTTTTATCATGATTAGTTATATTATATATTCGGTATAGCGTCTAAACTGATTATTAATTTTCCATTTTTTTATTTTTTTTTTTATTGTATTATGTCGAAATGGAAATTATAATTTAGGACTAGTTAATTGAATAAAATCAAAATACATTTTTATAGGGGTTACGTTACACTATACAAACATGTAGAGTTTTTTTTTTTGATCTTGATGTCGGGGATCCACGAAACAATTACACCGTGTACACATAGCAAAAAACATAAAAGGGTTGTGTACTAAATATTATTTATTGTTAGTTTACATGATTTACTAGTTTGGTTGAATAGTGTTGTTGTTTTCTTTATAATAAAATTAATTTGATTGAAAATTATTATTTAGTTACTGTTTAATTTGTATGTTGATTTTCGTTTTTTTATTTTTAATTTAAAGGTTGTATGAAAAATGTAGTAAATAATGTTGATGTTGTTGATAAGGTTAGTTAGTCGATAATTTTTTTTTCCTATTTTTTGGAGTTAAGTAGTGTGATTGTCTTATCCAACACTGTTATCAAAACTATACATTTACGAGGAATTGTAAGGCGTGTAATATAACAAAAGGTTGTGAACACGTGAATCATATTCGAATTTCATGTAGGTGGAACGGATACGATGCTTTTGAATGAGATAAGGTTTCAGAGGGTGCTAATAACGAACATATAGTAAATAAAAGTCCACTCAGATTTATATTTTGTAAAAGAGGGCACCAAAAGTTTAATTCCACACTATACCGTGTGTTCATTTGAAAAGTTTTCACCCGAGTTATCGCGAAAACTGAGCATTTCTGAAAAATACGTTCCATTAAAAAGTTGTATGGATTTGAGGTAGAACGAGGATAATGTTATTTATTTTATATTTTGGGATTATCTTGAAGGTTATTTCAAGGTTAAACTAGTACAGAAATATCTTGTTCGACGTAAATTTTTGAATATATTCAGCAAAGTATATACATTAAATTAGAAAGTTGACATTTTGCAGTAAAACATCGGTTTACATAGAACTCTTATCTCACCTTTTGTTTTCCAATCTTAAATTGGCCAATATTGGTGACCACTTATATCAATAAATACATAAGATGTTATTGTTAATGTACAATAAATTCTGCTTACTTAAAAAAATATAGGTTCGTATTCAAGAAACAAATTTGACCTTGAAATGACCGTTAAAATAACCGCAAAATATACATTAAATAATACTATTCTCCCCCCCCCCCCCCTCTACCCGTCTATAAACCATACAACTTTTGTAAGAAAGACATTTTCCAGAAAAGCTTCATTTTGGAGGTAATTCGGGTGGAAACTTTTCAAATGAACACACGGTTGATACACTAGGCTCTCAAGACTTAAGACAACATTCCACAATTTAAAGGCTGATATAAAGTCATTTAAAAACATACCTGGTGCGTTTTACCATACCAACAGTTTATTAGCCATTGAAAAGGGAACGCTTGAGAGAACAACAAAAATGTATTTGCCTATTATTCACAAATTTTGGTACGATGCATCTTAATGCTCAACTTATTAAGTGCACAATGATGGTTGATTAGCTGGTAATATTTCATCACGACCTTACCCTTTATTTTTGAATAGATATTAGGGCGGATTAAATTTTTAAGTGGTCTGGAGACTCCATTTTTCTGAGTTTTAAACTAAAAAGTCCACTACACCAAGCGGCTACGATGGATTTCGAGCCTACATAATTTCATTTGAAGGTTTTTCTTTATACAGGGTGTTTTTAAAAAATGCCAGGCTTTTATTTCGAGAACGGTGCTAGATAGGAGAAAATTACTCTAAATGAAATTTGTTAAGGTTCGAGGAGGACAACGATGGCGAGCTGCGATTCGTGCTTCACTACGACCTTCAAGGTTATTTGAAGGTCAAATTGAATATTTTTAATATAAATCCCTACTTTTCACCCCGGATTCATAAAGAAAGCAAAATTCTACATTTAGATAGGAACCTTAGGCTCTTACTTTGAATGACTTTCAGATGTTAGTTCAAGGACAAATTACTAAATAATATGAAATAATTTGCAAATAATGAATTTTAATGGGGAATATACTAACTTGGTACCTTAGGTCGTGGTGCCAACAAATTTAACTTAAGTCATTCCTCATTCAAATTCATTATTTGCAGATTATTTCATATTATTTAGTAATTTGTCCTTGAGCTAACATCTGAAAGTCATTCAGACGAAGAGAATAAACTTCCTATCTGAACGTAAAATCTTGCGCCCTTTTCGAATTAGAGGCCAAAAATAGGGCTTACCCGTTTGAAAAATTAAATTTGACCTTCAAATGACCTTGAAGATCGAATTAAAGGTCATCATCCGAAGTCCCGACCCGCAACAAATTTATTTTGTTCGCGAGATAAAAGCCTGGTAATTTTTTAAAAACTCACCCTGTATAGGTATTACTTTATAATGGCCAATTTACATACAATCTTTTGCAATAAAAGGGCAAACTTTTTGAGAAACCGATGGTTACTAAAATTGATCTCGCTATAAAGTAGATTTTAATATAATTTTGATAGGAAAAAATCCCAGTAACAACTGAATTTTCATAAAGTAAACTATTTTCATGTAAAAGATTGTTTGTATTATAAAAGCTAAAAACCTATGAAAACAGATGTATTTGCAAAAACAGCCCCCTGGTAACTCATTAACATCGAGAATGTGTTTTGGCGGTTACGGCTCATAGCAGCGAAAAAGTACCAATAATTCAAAGCAAAAAAGATTTGAATCGCAACACAGAATTTTCGGCTAAGGTCAAAATAAAGGCAAAAAATGAATTCCTCGTTCCCAAAATCCCCGGATAAATTTGTCTGGTTTAAAAAATAATAAATTTTTTTGCAAATACAACTCTATCCATGGGCTTAGAAAGTAAAAGTAAAAACCTCCAAATGAAATTATGCAGGCCCGAAATTCATCATAGCCGTATGGTGTAGTGGGCTTTTTTGCCTAAAACAAAATAAATGTTCAGAAAAGTGGAGTCTCCAGACTAAAAAAATTTCCTCTATGCAATTTAATCCGTTCTAATAGATTTGTTGATTTACGTAACATGTATGTAGGTAGAAACTATAGAAGGGAAATTTCAAATAAAGAGGAAGGAACACAAGTTCTTATACCATCAGGACTTAGAAATAGGGATCATTGAAAAAAGTGCTCACCTGTAATCCCAAATATGGAAAAATAGTTTTCAAATTGCCACGTAAGGGTAAAAAATGTAATATAGTGGTGAGGGTAAAAATGTAATGAAACATGATTTTCAATGAAAACCACTAGCCAATAAACTCAATATTTTCCTTTAGAAAAAAATTTAAAAATATTTAATATTTCAACAATTTTATTGCTCACTTATAATTTTTAAATCTCACATTATAATCTTCACACTATTGCTTACCACAAACTAATGTTTAATTTGAACTCGTTCACTCCTTATATACTCAAACCAAAACTTCTCGAAATTTCATGATTGTTCCGGTAAGAACAGTTTAGAAACTTTAGAACAGTTTTATAATGGAAAATTGCATTTTAGTACAGTAAAACTTTCCTCTATCAATTAACTTATTCTATTATATCCTTGGTATCACCGTAACACTACACTCCACCAAAGCCGCCTGTTTATCCAAAACAGGACCGTTGTTATCCGGTCACTTGACATCCGTATTTTCCCCCGAACAGATTGATGAATCACACTAAATTCCTCTTTCAGCCGGTTTACATAATCATGTCTACACAAAGCCGCTAATGGAACAGCCCCAAACTTTAAATCTCCAGGCAATCGAAGATTATTATTCTCAAAATATAATTTAGATGGTGTCATTCTGGTCGTATCATGTATTGCTGATCGATAGGCCACCAGTTACATCGGTATATGTCCATCCCAATTGTGTTGGTTTTCCTCCAAGACCTTTGCCAGATATTTCTCCAATGTACCATTGAATCTTTCCACCATACCGACATTACTTGCATCGGTCTCCAAAATAAATTTCACATTAGGTATAGGGTATGCGAGGATTGGCGCGACACATAATCGTCTCCTTAGTTCCACGAAGGTGGTTCGGCGTTATAAAAATAAAATAGTTCCACGAATGCTTCTACTTTATCATCCTTCCATTCGAATGCCTCCTTTTCTTGGTTAACTTGTGTAAACTTTTGCGATCAAGTAGGCTTGGCTCTCTCCATCGAGCATACTAATGATTTCATCATTTAAATTCTTGACGTCCACGTTCTAGATTGTTTCTAAGTTGACCCAATCTGTCCTCGGAAGCTGCCCATCTCCTAACTGTAACAGCCATTTGTTGTAATCATTTTTCAAAATTAATCCAAGACTTGCAATTCTGAATACATTTTCCATAATTGCAGTATGCGTTGCATCACGAACATAAGCAGAGCCTTCTAGAGTATAGAGCCATAATCATTATGACGTATTTTTTTGAAGCTTTTTTAGTGGTATAACTTTTCACTAATTTCCATAGGAATCCATAGTAAAAATGGTGTTTTTTAGCTTCAAGTTTTTCATTGAAAAAAGCAAAAATGTTACAAAAATTTTATACAAAAGTGTTCTACATATCTTTACCAACAATATTCAGGAAGGGTTTATTGGTATTAAGTAAATATTAATTGCAGAAATATTAAAATTAAATTATTTCTAAAATATATTTTTCGAACTTTCATTTTGAAAAATACATCAAAGTTGGCTCTATCGAATTAAAATAATACTTGCTACATTTATCTTTAGTTTTACTAGTGTACGTTAGATGTCTCAGATTTATACAGAAAAATACGAAAAATATTGTTTAATCACAAAATTATAGCACGTTCTTAATATTTTGAGAATTTGTTTTGCTTTTCCTACAATTTTTGAACTTAAATTTCCCCAAGTGGCGATTTTTGGTACGGTTTTTCAAAATGTTTACTGCCCACTGCCATCTATGTATTAACATTTCGCAATGCCGCAGTGATTTCAGACAGATGGCAATCCCATTCATTATGTGCATGATCATCAAGATAAGAACGAATACTAGACAATAACGTCCGATTAACTCTCTCAGAAGCATTGCTTTGAGGAGAGTAAATAGGAGTACGTATATGATCAACATTATATTTTTTTAAAAGATCTTTAAATAAGTGAGATAGAAATTGCTTGCCATTATCAGAAGTAATCACTGCAGGCACAGAGAAAAGTAAAAACACCTCATTTTCCAAAAAGCTACACAGAGAAGAGGCGGAAGCTTCACGCAATGGTTTGACTAGAACAAACTTTGAATAATGATCCAACACGATAGCGATACAGGTATTACCTCGTTTGGAGCGAGGATAAGGTCCAAGGAAATCAACGAACAATTTTTCAAAAGGTCTGGTAGACTCAGTTTGAGAACCCATCAAAGGTTGAGTGCTAAAATTTACAGGCTTATTCATCTTGCATTGTAAACAATTAGAGATGAAAAGTTTGATTTGTTTAGTCATACCAAACCAGAAAAATTGCCGCTGAAGTCGTTCTACAGTTTTTTTAATACCCATATGAGCAGAAGTAGGAGAAGAATGAGCCAGTTCAATTAAATTTGCAGTCAAGGACAACGGAACTACTAACTTCCATTCAGACAAATCAGTGGACGTATAACGAGAAGCGTAGGAAGGTAAGATCAAGAGTTTATTATCACGGATTTTGAAGTTGTGATCACAATCTTTTAATAGTCGTACTCGATTGATCTGTTGTACATATTCATCGTCCTGAAAAGCTGAAGAGTTAAGATCAATATGTAGAACCGAATTGTCACTTGAAGAATTTAAACTGGACACATTTTCTTGTATAACAGGAGAATTACAAGGTAAGGAGGAATCATCATTCAAAGTAGTTTCAACAGGAGGAAAAGGTTGATCTTTATTTAAATCGTCTGTGGGCTCACTATAAAAAGCTCTGGAGAGGGCATCAGGTACAACATTCACCGTTCCTTTACGATATCCGATATCAAATTTGTACGCTTGCAGTTTTAAACTCCAGCGGGCGAGTCTACCAGATAGATCTTTTTGGGACATCAACCAGCGAGACTAGCGTGATCGGTATAAATCGTGAACGGGTATCCCTCGATATAGGGCCGAAACTTCTGGACGCTAAGTACTGCTGCGTAACACTCCAACTCAGTTACAGAATAATTTCGCTGAGCGGCATTTAATTTGTGAGAAAAGAATTCAATGGGGTGTTCAGCGCCATCAGGATCAAGCTGAAAAAGTACACTACCCACGCCAACAGCACTTGCGTCACATTGGATAAAGAAAGGGCGCCCATAGTCAGGATTAGCCAAAACAGGAGCAGACGACAAAGATAATTTAAGAGATTGGAAGGATTCCTCAGCGTGAAGATTCCATTTAGACTTAGATTTTTTTCCCTGTCAGATCAGTTAGTGGAGCAGCTAAAGACGCGAAGTTTTTTATGAAACGCCTATACCACCCACATAAACCCAAGAAACTACGTATCTGCTTAGTTGTTTTCGGTCGAGGAAATTCACTTATCGCTTTACATTTCTCTGGGTTGGTGCGAAGGCAACCATCACCCACTAAGTAACCCAAATATTTAACCTCTTTTAAGACGAACTGACTTTTTTTCAAGTTTATGGTCAATCCAGCATTACTAAGTAATTGAGCAACTAAATTCAATAATTCCAAATGTTCACCAAAAGTAGAAGAAGTAACCAAAAGGTCATCCAAGTACACAAAAACTTTATCATGTAGTTGATAAGGTATCACGCGATGCATAAGGCGGCACAGTGTTTGGGGAGCATTGCACAACCCAAAGGGCATGACCTTGAAGTGGTACAAGGGACGACCAGGGACAGTAAACGCTGTCTTATCTCGGGATTGCGGGTCGAGTGGTATCTGCCAAAAGGCATCTTTTAGATCAATAGTTGATATATAGCGAGTTTGATCCAAACGACCCAACAATCCGTTGATAAGGGGAAGCGGATACGCATCCCTGACCGTCACCTTGTTCACCTCACGGGCATCCAAGCACAAGCGCACTTGACCACTAGCCTTTTGCACCATCGTAATAGGAGAACACCAGGAACTATGACTCTCTTCGATCACATCCAGAGACAACATGCGATCGAGCTCATCATACATTAGTTTTTGTTTAACTGGTGAAACAGAATAGAACCGTTGCTTAACAGGCTTGGCTTCCCCTACATCAATCACATGTGATAGTAATGTGGTTCTGCCAAGACCTAATTCAGCACTGGACGGAAATTTATTAACTACTGTAGAGAGTTTACTGTTGTCATCTGGAGAGAGTAAATGAAATTTAGGAGCAGAAGATAAGCCTGCGGAGTCAGTCAATTCACTCAACGCAGATAATTGAGGAGTAATACCAAATTGATTCCAAAAATCAATCCCCAGGTATAAAGGTTGCTCTAAAGATGGTACGAGATAGAAACGCATCTTATGTGTTTGGGAATTAAATTCAACCTGAACATTAAGATAACCGATAACTTGTTGAGATTGACCACTGGCAGTTTGAATAGAAGACGGAAATTGATGTAACTGAAAATTTAAGTCATTCAACAGTTTTTCGGATCCACAACCCAAAACACTTACACTCGCTCCACTGTCTAACAGACCTCGGTAAGGCACATCATTAATGAGAATATCGGCATAAGGCCGTTTATCACCCATTTCAGACCCGAGTATTGAAGAAACAACGCAAGATCTCATGATCTTACGTTCCCCCCAATATTTTTTTGAGCGAAGTAAGCGTAAAGGATTGAGTTTCTTAAAACTGCTAATGAAAGATTTAACTGGATTTGAAAATTGAGATTTAAAAGAACAAGAATTTGAAAAATTATTGGAAGTTAAAGAAGCATCAGAAACCATTTGGTTGGAACCAAACGAACCCGATCCAGACAGTGATTCGGAATCAAATGACTCAACGAGAACTTTCACAGGTTCGGTTGATTCTTCCCATCTGGCTTCATCCACTTCTGAAGCTCTGGGTCGGTATTGCTGGCTGCTTCTACTTTGGTCACTATTGTTGGGGTGGACTTGGTCTGTGATCCATGGATCCCCGATCTCCATGGACCACTGGTTCGGTTTTCCGTACAACGACGACATTTGGTGGAAATAGTGTCTCTTAAACCACAACGGAAACAGAAAATTCCAGTAAGAGGGACAGGACAGTCTTGAAATACGTGACCCATGTCAGAGCAATTAAAACAGATGGGGTAGTTGCCTCCCCCAACGGCACGTTGAGAATTGGTTTGATCCCTACTGGTCGATGCTTTCACAGGATTTGACATTGTAGAAGAAACTCCCACTGGAGCACGATAAGCCGCTACAGAAGCACCGCCAGATATTTGCTGAACAGGATTCGATGACGGAACAAAAACACCAGTTGGAACGTGATAGGCGGTTCTCGTCGTACCTGGGGACACATCAGAAAAAGGTAAATTGAAATCTGGTCCTGGCACAGTATTTTCCAACATCAAATCAGAGGTCAGTTCGTTAATTCCCCGCCGAGGATAAGAGTGATAATCAGACGGTGCTCGCAATCGTTTTAGAGAATCCTCCCACGCTGTGCAACTTTTAATAAGTTCATTAATGTGGGTAAACTGACGGTCAGTGAGATGATACTGCAAAACTGGTTTCATGTTATTCATCAGGAGTTGGATGAATTCGTCATCTCGATAAGGGGTGTGGCATTGCAGTGACAATGACCACATATGATGGTAATAATCCAAGAAGGTTTCCGTGGGCAGCTGTTTACGCGATTCAACCATCCGTCTAATCTCATAGGGTGATCGTCGATCTTTGAAACGTTCTTGGAAATCCCTTCTTAGATCACTCCAAGGTGCTAGCGGGTTGTGGCGTCGGTACGTCCAGTACCACTGCAATGCCACGTCCTTTAAGAGGAGATGCAAATCGAGTAGTACAAATTCAGAAGATATGTTATGGGACATAACAACAGAATCAAGCTGAAACAAGAACAAATCAACAGTAATCCCTGTTGGAGAACCACTGTATGAAATGCCACAACGTGCTAGCGAACGTCGATTGAACTCAGAATTAGAAGGAACATGAGAAGAACAAGGTTGATTTGGAACTGTATTTAATGTGCTATTATGTGGACCAGCTACACCTGGTGAAAAATTGGTATTACTAAAATGAGTAGCCTGCTCCAGAGATGAGCGCTCTTTAGAGACAGGTACCATTGAAGGATTCTCAAATTGAAGAAAGTCATTGTCGGTAAATTGAGAGACTAGAGAAACAGGCGGATTTTGAAATTGAACTTGCGGAGGTTTTGAAGGACCACTAATTCCATGATTAGGAGACGTTTTCAAGGCTGGTTCTTTGGTAGTTGGTTTTAACGGTATCGGTATCGCCACAGATGGAGGTACAGCCCGCTTTTCCTTCATTTGTGCTGTTAACGCCTGCAACTGAGCCGTCAAAGACCTAATCATCTCAGCTTGATCAACTGATGAAGGACCTTCCACTACTGATTTGACTTGTTCGCTCACACCCTCTGGAGATATTTTGAGAGAGCCACCGAGGGTCTCAGATGGAACTGATTCCAACAATGGCAACCCTCCGTCGCATCCACTGGTTTTGGCGTCTTGATTGAATTGACTGATCTAATAAGGACGTATCTGATAAAAATTGTTCTATTGCAGTTAAAAGGATAGTACTGTTGTCCAGAAGGGTACGAGCCTGACCACCATATGTTGGAGACCCAAGAGCTCGATTCAGTCTTCCCTGAATATGCAGCAGTCGAGTTCTAATACACCGAACGGTGTCCAATTGTTTCTCGTGCTGCAAATTCGGAACGCCAATGAAAACTTCCTGTAGACCTTGCAATTTCGAATGACACGTAGTAATTTCCGATTCAGGTTTTTGTCTGGCGCGGGGATGCATTTTAATCGGAGCTGCTGTTGTACCAGCAGCTTCAGCCGCCAACAGGTCCCTTAATTGGTTCAAAGCGCCCTCGGAATCGGATTGAATTGACCGAACTAGGAATTCGACGTCGAGTTCGTCCGTTTTTAACAATGAGATATCCATGTCATAATAACTCATGATTTAATAATAAAAAAAATGTGTAGATTAAATATGAAAAATATTAATGATTTGATTAAAATGACCAAACCCAAATTTAATCAAAAGCAACTAGGAGGTAAAAATTAAATTTACAGTACAATACAAATTTGTATGTTGAAAATTAATTAATAATTTATATTTTGATTTGAAAATTTAAAGAATCCAAAAACGTTAAACAAAAAAAATTGAATTTACGTATAATACCCTGATACCCTTAACCTAACCGAAAATTCCCACAATACTGCAATAATAATAAGAATGTTTATATAACAACAATTTGTATCGATTATACAAAAAAAATATTTATTACAGTAACTGAAAATGTTCCAAAACCTAAAGTTATTAAAATTTAACGTTATAACTGCAAAAAAAAAAAAATATCAAACAACTTATTTAATTATATAAATCCATAAAAATAAATTTTACCAATCTAAAAATTAAATATATATAAAAATATTTGGATATATATGAAAAACAAAATAGAATTAATTAATTTAAAGCAGAAAAAAATTTTTTTTTTTGAAATTGTTAATTAATTATTTAAAGAAATTTATCGAAAACACACTTATATTGAAGCACCAATCTCAAATTAGACTCACTATGACCAAGTAGATATCCACAAGCCGGGCTGTTTGAGGAGCTGCGAGCACAAATTACTATCCAATGGACCACTCGCGTCAATACTGAACTAGCGCTCAACTCAAAACCTTTATCTCATCCGTACTCGCCAGTCTATCCCAAGGTAATGTATTGGAATCTAAAGTGCTGCTTAACACTTCAATATAATTTTAAGGACAAAAAAAAATTTATGTTTATTAAATTTACTAATGAACTGAATATGAGGGAAAAAAAATAAAAGAAAATGAATTGAATTTATATATATATCCAAAAAAAAAATTTACCGAAAAATTACTTTAAATATTAAAAAAAATTCCCAAACCAAAAAAAAATTATCGAATAATAAAACTATTAATTAAATTAAATACGTAATTTAATGAAGAAAAGAAATTAGAATTACTAAAAATAAAAAACTGAACTACCCAAAAATTTTCACGGTATTTCAGCTGCTCCACTAACCAACCGAAAAACCCAAAAAAGAAAAATTTCACAAAAAAAAAATGCAAAAGCAAAAGAAAAATAAGAAGTATTATTAATCCCAAAAAAATAACAAAAAGGTGATCACGCGAGAGATGATCACGGCCCCATGCTGAGCCAGGCTTGAACGCTATAATAATAAAAAATAAAATTACCACTGTGGTCCCAGTAGTTTAATTTGATAGATAACAAACAAAATTGGAAATAAAATTTTACCTGGAAGTAGAAGTTGACTAAAGATGTGCCAATGAGTACTGCGACCACGAACTGTCCAATCAACACCACATTGGTGGAAACAACAAGTTCGCGATCCCAACACCCATGACACATGGAACCAACATGACGAGCGATCCAGCAAGATCAAATAACCAAAGGTTAGAACATGCTGTGATCCCTCCCCATGAAGGTAGTCGGACTGAAATAAAAAAATTAAATTAATTATAGGGTACGAAGACTTTAAAAATTTAAAAAGACTAAACTCAGAACGAAAGAAGAATGAGCTTAACCACAATCAATGCCACATGGCAGAAATGGTAAGCCCATTCATCAGACGAGCTGAGAATAGGGATCAACACTCTCATCTGCATGCAATCAAACAGCTTACGCTGGTTGCAATGCAGATTCGAATGTTGATCGGGCAGAAAACGTTGATGTGAGCACCCGTGCAAGCTCAAACAACGCAAGCGTTGGACTTTGCACGTGGTACTCACAACAAGTAAGCTGAGAAAAAAAAAAATTGTGAAATTAAAGACGAAAATGCAAAAAAAAAATTAGCCGAAGGTTTGGGCGCCACTGTAACAAAATCCCCCAAAAGGGATTTTGTTAAACAGAACATAGCAATAGAGGTCTGGTTGCGGTATTGCACTGGCTGAAGCTCGCCGCTAGGCGTGGGGGTTACCAGACATATTACTATGCTTGAAAACCGCATAGAGATACTACGAAGGGGACAAGAAAATTATCCTACCGTGCCACGACCACAGTGGTAGATAATCATAAATTTTGTAAGCGTTCGACAAGGACGCCGGTGCCACTCCGGCGTCCCTGCTCAAGGCCTAGGTCAGCATAAGGCCGCCCATCCTCACGCGATCACACTGAATTCTTTATTCACTCATCACTAAAAAAATTGAGGCAAGAAAATCATAAGAAAATCTGTAATTAAGGATGAAAATCGAATTGAGTAAAAACAACGGAAAAATTAAATGAAAGAAAAATTTGGAACCAAAAAAACCCGTTAGCAAAAAAAACAAAATGTGGTGCGAATCGATTATGGGGTGATGTCATACGGTACGCCACCCGGAACCTGAAACCCGCAAAAAAAATTTAAATATATAAAAAAAAAATATAATAATGAAACAAATAAACCCTTCGTCAAGTGAGGATTACAATTTCAAGAAAATATAAAAATAAACAAAATCACGCGGTGTCAGCGGTTTATTATATATTTTTACCGCTGGTCACCATACCTGAATATAAAACCTGGCCCGTCCGACCACACCAAAAGCAGCGCCGACGCAGGAACACAGCAGCCACCTCCGGCTTCTCGAACCCCACTCCGTTTGGCGGAGTTGCTGCCACACACAAAATACCACTCTACTTGATTGACAGAGTGCCGTTATATATAAAACATTTTTGACTTGACAAGCAAAATATCTTAAACTTGACTCGGAAATACTGCTCCGCCAAAATACACTTCCAGTCGACTTTCTTTCTTTACCACTTTCTTGCCGATAGCCAAGATATCCACCACTTTATTACTCTCTTACGGATCGAAACAAAAGAGAATTTTTCACTAACGATGTTCTTCACATAAAAGACGGTAAACACTACCAAAAGTACCAATATAAACTCACTACGAAATACCAGTTAGTTTTAACAAATTTTTATTTAATAAATCACAATTAATGTTTTATATTTTTTTTTTTTTTTTTTATTTAATTTTAATATCAAAAAAAATCAGATCATAACAACAGATCTATGCCAACAAATTTGTCTATGTTTATATTTTTTTATTCTATAATCTTGATTAAAAACAGATATTTAATCACCGATACTTAATAAAACAGAACTTTTTATTATTTATTTTTACAATAGCCGTCGAGTCTAAAATTAACTCATTACCCACATTTCACAAAAAAAAAAAACTCCATACTTGACGTTTTTCTTTTAATTTCCAAAACTAGACTTTTTTATTTCATATTCCAAACTAGACTAAAAAAAATTTGACGCGCCCGTACAAAAAAAAATTTTCCCCCACCAAATAAATATTTACCCATATAAAAAAAACCCGACCGATAGATTTCGGATGACGTACACATACGACATCACCCAAAATCGATTCGCACACACCAACACTAATTAACCAATTTTCTGGAATATTCCATTTACATGGAAAATCCACGCGCTAACCAAAACAAAACAGATGAAGCAACACGCCAACCACTACACGTCATTACATACCATCAAACAAAAAATGATAAAACGAATCGAGTAACCGACCAAAATACGGAGAAGTATAAAATGCTAAATGGTACACTCTACCAAAAAAAAAAAAATATATATTTTCTATTACAAATTAAGCCAAAGAAAGAATGACGTGTAGTGGAAGAGATTTTATGCAGCGCAGTGGATAAACATGCAACCTTGTTGGGATTTCCAACCGTAATTACAGATTTAGATTAAATAAAACATAACAACCACAAGCGGTTGTTACATATTACG